>QNGE01009229.1:0-13510 GCA_008508345.1 Paragonimus westermani | reverse complement strand
CTGTTCGTTAAGTATCGTCCTCGTGCTTTGTGTACCTCAGTAGAGTAGCCCCGTCTCACCAGTTTTCTACGAAATGGAGTATCTGCCAGACCAGATAATACTACCTAGCCTAAGTGCACCAATGAACACTGTCAACACATTTAGTTTTGTGAAGTGAACTAAGTACTCTGTATGCAGCCAAAGAATCCGCGACAGATGGCTCAGTTATTCCCTGGTACAAACGGCGATCATTTACAATCACTGGGCACACTTTACTTGTATTTGTGTGTGCATCAGCTTTGCACTAGTGTTGCTGTGACTTCTACTTATGCGGACCGACAGCACAATTAGTCAACCACAGCGTTTTCAGCCAGTGGTTGTCTTATGCTGTTCTTGTTTGTTGCTTACCGATAATGATCAATTTCATACACTTTGTGGAATCTCGGCTGTTATTTCTGCGACAATTTCTCGCTCGGATATAAGTACATCTGTGATCTACACAACATGAATACCTATACATTCACATTATGTTCAGTTAGACCTATTAAAGTACAAAATCTATTAGCCAAGTTGATTCGATGTGTACAGCAAGCATTCCTGAATTCTGAGTGAGAAAGATAGCTGATTCCTAAGCTTATATTTTGGTTGGCAGCACAATGTAAAACAGTTCTCAGCAGTTTACGTTGGTTGAGCATCCAGTTCATCCGAAAGCATTTATCACGAAATTACGCGTTGCGTCATCCAGGTTCAGGTTTGAACCAGTACACCTCCGCGCTCATATTCACACATTGTCTCGTCTAAACTGTGGGTATTGTACACTAAAACCACTGTAGCCCTCTGCCCTCCTAATCCAACGAACACCAAACGATACATTTTTACTGTCTGATGCATCGGAGTAATGGTGAACCCCAAACTCAAACTTAAATAGGGCAGGTTACGTAAGTAGCAGGTGACTGAACTGACGTATGTTCTAAGATTTCCAGTCCTGTTATTGCGCAATCAATGACGCTGCGATCGTATCTGCCTCCACGTTCCAGTTCGATATAGCAGATTGCAAAAGACAACTCAGGACTCATTTTCACAGAGAGATGTCAGTCAAATTTCGTCAGCCTGGTTGCCTCGTCGTGAATTGTTTTGCGGTAACAAAAGCTTGATTACTGTTGAATGGTGAATACAAAAGGCTTCACTCATGTTTTCGACCAACTGCTGTCTCCCCTCACGCACTCTGGGATTAAAAGTTTATCAACAAGAATAAGGCTGTTAAAGAATATTTTAACGTTCATATACAAGTGGCATTACAGAATTTGTATAACTGTGTAATTGCTTGCCAAATATCCAGTGCATTGAACAGCCTACATAGAAATACGAAAGTTGGCTCGATTGGAACCGAACGGAATTCACACATTTCAGCATTGTGATGTGCCAGTCTATGTCCGGTATTTTCATACCACGTGTAACACAGGGATAAAATTGACCGTTCAATTAGTGCACATTCACTATCGGCGAAACATTGGGTGTGTGTTTCGTTCAAATAGTGCCTAAACGATGGTAAATGTGATGTTGATATTTTTCTTTGAATAAACCAAACGATTTCAGATCACTGCTTCATTTCTGTCAAATCGTGGTTGGAGTATTTAGCGTCGTGGGTGCACTTGGTTGTTGCAATTTTTCTGAAAGGCTTCACTAGAGTGTTCGCTAAATGTGGACTGAGTAACTCGTCTACCCGAGTGTGATCTGAAAGCCCCAATCTCCCCGGTATGTTGCGAGGGGTTCTTAATGCTCATTTAAAGATTCTTAGTTTCATAAATCCAGCGGTTAGAAATTTCAGTTTCCCGAAAAAAATGGGACCCATTGTTCTGGACTGCAGTTAGGTTGACAGTGTTGTTCTGCTCTGAAGTCCTAACGTGAAAGCGGAGCATTGTATTGATGGAAGCATTTCGAAGCCACTAAATGAAGTTGGAAACAACGACCTGTTCAGATGCGCTGACATTCATAATAAACATCTGTTGCGTTCGCGGTTCCACCAATTCCAACCGAACGATGTACATCGTAGTGACATGTTGTGGCCGTCTTGTCTGGAAATCCATGTCAAACAAATTTAACTGCCGTTTAAAACCATTGGAAATTCGACCCTGTTCAAAAGCAAATTGTGTGATGTAATTTCAGTTCTGCTGTTCTCGGTTCGTAAATTCACGCAGTCCACACTAAACAAACCCGCTACTCTCCGGTAGCCTATTCACTGCCTCACCACTTGTTTGTCCCACAAGGCTTGACAGTGATGGTCCAGGTTTCCCTTATCCCAAACGCTGGTGTTTACTTGCCCGGCCTAATAAAGTTCGTTAAGTTTGCAGTATTCAAAGCGAAAATGACACGGCAACTGTTTGCTCCTTCACGGCACCTTGGTGCGTGCTCTTCTGCTCAAGAATCAACATGTTTCAACACAGAACACAATCGACTCTGCCTCCCCGGATATTTTCTTAAGTGTCAGCTTCCCGGACTGCCTTCATACAAGTGTTCGTGATGAGGCTTGAGTATCGAATTGTTAGGCTGCATCTGGACTCAAACTAGTGAATTTGCCCCACTTAATTCACTCAGGTGAATGAAAACCGGTATCGCGTAATACATTTCTTGTTGCATACCCTTAGAAACTGCAAGCTGTTGACTCACGTGCAATATTTACTGGGTGTATAACCCTTAATGTCAGTTGGCTTGCAAATCCCAAAACCACTTGCACTCAGCTCAACAAAACACCCATGAGGTCACTCAGATTGAAAAACAAATTGACGGACATGTTTCTCGAGAGTTTCACTAACGGGTGATTATATTCCTTGGGATTAAATAATGGAGCTGGTTAAAGCGTGAGAAAAACGCGGTTAAAAGTGGGCAACTAGCAAGAAATCAAATCATTCCTGTCCACCAATAGGTTGGTTTACACACTGTAGCAATGTTAATCCAGGGTGAATGGAGTGTGAATTCTCTGGTAGGTGGTTAGTGGGCCAAGGGGTTTCAAAGGCCTATGGTAACGAAACCCAGGGTGACGTAATCAGATGGCAATCAATAGAGCCGTCGCTATGTTACAACGCTGCATTGCCGTTGGTTGCCATCTAGACGCACTGTAAACAACACGTTGACTTGTGTCTGCCAGATAATCTAGGATAGCTCTAGTTACTGATTTTCTTACTTCGCTCCCAAGCCATGCTGCATGATGGTCCCTTATGTGCATACGAGCTGCCCGGTCGTCCGTCTCATACACCTCGCTGCACCATAACTGGAGAAGGAGTGCACAACTACAATTNCCAAGGGGTTTCAAAGGCCTATGGTAACGAAACCCAGGGTGACGTAATCAGATGGCAATCAATAGAGCCGTCGCTATGTTACAACGCTGCATTGCCGTTGGTTGCCATCTAGACGCACTGTAAACAACACGTTGACTTGTGTCTGCCAGATAATCTAGGATAGCTCTAGTTACTGATTTTCTTACTTCGCTCCCAAGCCATGCTGCATGATGGTCCCTTATGTGCATACGAGCTGCCCGGTCGTCCGTCTCATACACCTCGCTGCACCATAACTGGAGAAGGAGTGCACAACTACAATTTGCGTGTGGACAGGCATATTGTCTTTCAGGTTAAGAGATAGCATGTACGTACTTGTGAATCAGGATCGCAGTATCGCGGCCGGAAAGATCCCCATTAGGGCGTTACACGGTCTGCGGTTGATAAACTGGGCTTTTTAGATCATTTTCGAATAACAGGTTGACAAATATAGGCTTCTTATCCACTTGATGAACTACAGGACGTGGTGGTCCATCCGCCACTTGGTTTAGCAACAAATCATCTAGGGGAGTCTTTTTGTCTCAAGGCATCAAAAATAATAGCAAACTCTGGTTCATTAATGTCTTCCGAGTAAATTCTCTTCGCTACGGTTTTGATGTTGTGGATATAATTGTTCTCTTGATTCGACGGGTTTCAAGCGCCGAGTTGTTTAGCCTATGTAGCTCCTTCGAAGTTACACCACATTTGATTGACTCAGCGTGGTTTGAATGTACCGGTTGTCTTCGGATTCATTTAAAGATAGCGATTTCAGTTGCATCACATAGTTGGTTAATGGATGCCACTTGGCGACTTGCGGTTCGAAGTGAAGAACCTTCGATCGTGAATGATGGTCAGCAGTCTATATTTTTGATAAAGGCGGATATCGGAACTCGCGATCTATGAAGCTTCCAGCAATAACCAAACATCAGCCTCAAATGATAACAGTTAGATATCTACGGATTGTCCATAAAAATCACCACAGTTAGAAGATTAGTCGATCTGGCTGCTTCAACAGGAGCAGCGTTGACGCAATGTGACATGCGTCAGCATCTCGTTGCCAAGATATTTGATATTCACGCGCGAACAGTTGTACCGAGTGGCAAGTTGTGAGCAACTATTCCGGTATCATTATGTCTCACCAGCACCACGCATGACAGAAAATCGAACTCACAACCGCGGATGACCATCAGGTGATAGTCCAAACAATCATCCACCATCCTGCAAGGTCGCAGTCACTGGGGTAGCGGAAAGCCGAACAAGTTGCTTTCCTCAGATATGGCACTCCCTTTTCTCATAGGCTTTACTCGATCATTCGTTTGTGGTTGGCTTACAAACAGAAACGCTTCCAAAATAACCCCGGGAGGAACACCATAGTGTTCACTGTCTACTGCTATCAACCACCATTATTTATATCTGAAGAGCCAAGCGAGCAATCCCCTTCAAGGATTCATGTGTTATTCGCCGGTTTTCCGCATGGTGCTTCAGTTCCAAGACGATTTTCGACTTGCCCAACATGTTAACGTGTCACGTTTTGATATGGATTCAAATTCTCTTTCAGCCAAGTCAACCACACGTCTGAGGATGTTGTGATCAGTGCGAGATGTTAACCATGTAGGCTACTGATGTTAGGTGGAGGGTTTAATATCTGCAGAATTCTATCTCAACTGGAAGATCAGCAAGTTAATGCTATACCTCATGGTTTCTAAACATGCTGGTTTACCTCCCTGTTTTTTAGTCTGATACTGTATNTGTTTGCCTTTCATATTTCAATCGATTCGCCAGCACTGTAACTCTCACCGTTCTTCACTCCTAGTTCACTGACAAAGTTGTCAGTTCACTGAACCAACTGTGCTCACTTCTGGGAAAGAGTGAATTATGTTCAGCTGGTCAGTGGGCGGCAATCAGCAAAATTCACTTGAACGGTCGTCAGCGCGAATCATGCTTGCAACAAATTTGTATAAACGGAATGGACACATTCATGCATGTCTAATCAATATAGACGACACACGACTGGAAAGCACGCTGCAGTTGCTGTCTAATGAAGTAAGTCGACACAACTGCAAGAACCCTTCTGGAGATTGGCAACGGCAAGTGTGGTGTCGAGTTCGTCCCGACACAACGCCTGCTCCCCGTTTATTAACTGGATAATGGCGTCTGAGTTATCTTGGCCGAATTGATATAACCCGTTAGCAGTTATCGACAAATTATCCGAACAGTCAACCCACTAACATACAATATGCTCTCTCCCCAAATTCTGTCACACCATTCTCAGAATAAAAATGTGAACTTTTCTGTACAACGTGTATAGTGGTTCACAGTATGCTCGCCAACCTTCCGCTAGCAGTTTTACACACTCGCTTCTTCATTTACCGGCAGCTATACCGTCATATTTTTTCGCTAGCAAAGTAGACCACATTTCACCGGACTGTGCTGAAACGCCGGTGGACGACAATTGTGTGTCTCAGATAAACCATCTTTTGTGAAACACTCCAGGCGTAATAGGAATGCCAAATTGGTTGTTCCGAAAGGTGAATACCTTGTAAAGAAAACACTGTCTCATTTATGATTGACGTGAGGAAAGTCCACTTTAATTTTTTTCGCAGACTCCTGTTGACCAACCGACCTAGCGCTGATTTTCATTCAGTCGCGCTGTAATCGTTTCGGCAACTGTCACCTCTCTTCAATGGGTTATTGGTAAATTGCTTCGTGTTGAATTCGTTTTGACCGCAAATGTGTTCCGGCCACCGTCACTCCATTGCGGATGTACATACTTTGTTGGGTGATTCGTAAACTTGGCTATGGGTAATTCCTAGTTGAAAGTTGCATAAATAAAGATTTACGCGGCCATATTTATCAAGGTTATGTAAGCCAAGATATGACGAGTATTTTGTGGTTTAGCACGGAGTTACCATCTGACGTATCTCGAAAGTGGAATTTTCGCCAATAGAATGCAAAATCCTGTGTATGCTAGAGGGTGACCAACAGACAAATGAACAAGTCAACATCAATTATTGACCGAAACAATATTCAAATGTACATTAACACCAAGTTCACAGGAGATTTATTTTATCGATGGGCAGTATTAAGCAATTTTCAGTAGGGAATATTCAGTTCAATCGCACCGCGTTCATGAGTGCATCCTGCGCGATGGTGCCAGATTTATAAATTTTAGCATCACACGATGTTTCACCNTCATTCAGTCGCACTGTAATCGTTTCGGCAACTGTCGCCTATCTTCAATGGGTTATTGGTAAATAGCTTCGTGTTGAATTCGTTTTGACCACAAATGTGTTTCAGCCACCGTTACTCCACTGTGGACGTGCATACTTTGTGCCGTGATTCGAAAAGTATATTCTGTTTGGATTTCGGGGTGTGATTCGTACACTTGCCTATGGGTACTTCATGGTTGCACATTGTATATACAAATATTTATGCGGCCATATTGATCAAGGTTATTTAAGCCAGAATGCCATGATTATTTTGCTGTTTAGCACGCAGTTACCATCTGATCTATCTCAAAAGTAACTGAACTATTTACAGAGTTCTGTGAAAGGATACGCTGCTATAAGTTGAATTTTTCGCCAATAGAATGCACCATCCTGCGTATGCTAGAGGGTGACCAACAGACAAATGTCAAGTCACCATCAATTATTGATCGACACAATGTTCAACTGTAAATTAACACCAACTTCACAGGAAATTTATTTTATCGGTGGGCAGTATTAAGCAATTTTCAGTAGGGAATATTCCGTTGAATCGCATCGCGTTCGTGAATGCATCCTGTGCGATGGTGCCGGACTTATAAATTTCGTTGTTTTAGCATTTGCGCTCTGACTCTCGGAAGTGGTATGCTTAGGTACGAAGGATGTATGAACGTAGAGATAGCAGTCAGGCGTACTTTGACGCAACGACTTATTCCATAATGTAGGATGATATTTCCTAAAACTGCACGTGTATGTGTCATTTACATACAGGTTTGTCATTTGGCAAAATTATTTCAAGCACACAGTAAAATTTGCGTGGGTTTTTGCGTTCATCAAATAGAAGTTTCAAATGCAGTTTGTGCGAGTGTGGGGCATTGGGGATTGATTGCTTGTTATATCATGGGNGCGTATGTTGAAGGGTGACCAACAGACAAATGTCAAGTCACCATCAATTATTGATCGAAACAATATTCAACTGTAAATTAACACCAACTTCACAGGAAATTTCTCTTATTGATAGGCAGTATTAAGCAATTTTCAGTAGGGAATATTCAGTTGAATCGCACCGCGTTCATGAGTGCATCCTGTGCGATGGTGCCAGATTTGTTTCAACATTACACGATGTATCACCCATAATATCCACAACTTTAGTCTCAACCTCCCTGGTCGTATTCGTACAGTATATTTCGTGTACGGAGAGAATATATATTGAATGTGCACGGGATGTTATTAGAAAAGTATGTAGTGTTTCACACCACGGGTTGCCTCGCATTTGCGCTGACTCTCGGAAGTGGTATGCTTAGCCACGAAGGATGTATGAACGTATAGATAACAGTCAGGCGTACTTTGACGCAACGACTTATTCCATACTGTCGGATGAGATTTCTTAAAACTGCACGTGTATGTGCCATTTACATACAGGTTTGTCATTTGGCAAAAGTACTTCAAGCACACAGTAAAATTTGCGTGGGTTTTTACGTTCATCAAATAGAAGTTTCAAATGCAGTTTATGTGAGTGTGGGGCATTGGGGATTGATTGCTTGTTACATCATGGGTTGCTTATTCGGTGACGAAAGACATTGCACTGGACACGCGAAATCCAACTATTCGAAGAGAACCCATCACTTGACCATATGTGCACCGTAAAATATTGTGGCAAGTCCACGNGTATAGATAACAGTTAGGCGTACTTTGACGCAACCACTTGTTCCATACTGTAGGATGACATTTCCTAAAACTGCAGGTGCATGTGTCACTTGCATACAGGTTGGCATTTCCTATTTTAGCCGTAGTAATTCAAACACACAGCACAATTTGTGTGGATTTCGCGCTCGTTAAGTGGACGTTTCAAATGCAGTTTGCGTGAGTGTGGGGCATTGGGAGTTGATTGCTTGTTAAATTATGGATTGCTGATTTGGCGACGAAGGACATTGCACTGGACTCGCGAAATCCAATTATTCAAAGAGAACCCATCCCATGTCTAAATGTGCACTGTAAAATGTTGTGGCAAGTCCACGGTTTTCTATATATCAGAAAGGATAAATGTTAGGCAGTTGATCGTTTTGCGTAGCAAATTGGAATCGTTGACTGTGTTCTTTGCGCCAGTATGTCTCCAGTGTATGTGTGTCTCCAGTGGTTCGACTTTATTTCCAGTTATTTCATCGGTACCCGTAGGAATCCAAATACAAGGACCTGGTCCCTTCGAGTCTGCTGCTCTGCGTAATTAAAATCCACATCGCATGCTCCTGCCTTCCAGCGCGAATTGACGTGCACAATTTGTCAGGTTTCTACCGACAACTGCTTATGATTTGACAAACTGCTCAATAGCAATAGTTCTTTGCTTTGCTTTGTACACTTCTCCGAGGAGTACATGTTCATCACTTGTGCATTAACGAGTGGTCCATCATTGAGGGCAATTGTTTATTGTATTCTATCAGATAAGTTTTGGTGACTGGCTGATTTGCCACATAAATTCGTTTATTCTCAATAGATAACTGTTAAACGGGACGAATGAACTCGACTTTTCGACATCACTAATGCATATCGTTGGCCGTGAAATAATGAGAAACACCTGGTCCAGTGTGTGTTTTCGTGANCTTGGCTTTGTACACTCCTCCGAGGTGTACATGTTCATCACTTGTGCATTAACGAGTGGTCCATAATTGAGGGTAGTTGTTTATTGTATTCTATCAGGTAAGTTTTGGTTACTGGCTGATTTGCCACATAAAGTCGCTTATTCCCAATAGATAACTGTTAAACGAGACGAACGAACTCGACTTTTCAACGTCACTAATGCATAACGTTGGCCGTGAAATGATGAGAAACACCTGGTCCAGTGTGTTTTTGTGAATTAAGCGTCTACTTATAACAATGCTTGTTTCTTTCTAACCAAATTTCTGACGTGACAGAACGGGTGTTCTGCCAATCTTTTCCCATCCCTGAGGACTGCCGGCTATTCTTCGAGAGATTATGATACTTGGAACCGCACAACACTCATGAGACGTGGCGCGTGTCCTGAACATGTGAATCAAAACAAATACTGTCCGAATCAAAACAGGTGAGGACATCGTTCACTCCAGTTGATATAGTCATTTAGCCACTGTGCTGGATTCATCTAGTCTTATAAAACAAACATATTACAACGAAACTACCAGGTCGAGAACGGCGTATTATTGTCTTTGGGAGTTAATTTATATTATTCAATGATTAGAAGGTGTCAGGAATTCATTCGAAATGTGCGGATTATTTGGGAAGTTCATTACATCAGAAGGGTTTTATGAACAAAATGGGAAGGTTCAGACTACTCAGTTCTGTCGTGGAACAATGACATTATATACCGCAAGAAAATTCGGTCTTGCCCAATGGGAGGCTGGTGGGGCAGATTCCAACGGGTTGCTTTATACAGGTTTAGAAAGAGATCAACTTCCGGCAGTTGCCCGAGTTATAACGGAATTGAAACTAGAGTACGATACTCATCTCATACTGCTGTTCACTGGATAGTTAATGAGAAAGTGGAAACTGCTCTCTTCCGATAGTGATGCTCAATTTAAATCCACCAAACCCTGACTTATTCATCAGTAAGTATATTGGATATTATTCATAATGGATCACAACTGTTACATCCCAAGAGACCTTCCAGCTAGCTCCTTCTAAACGGAACCACGAGATACGAGTTTCGTTCTTGTGAAAGGTCGTCAGCAGTGCGTATCCTTGCCAGGGTTAGAACTGAAATTCTGACCACGCTGTCATTAGGCAACCATTAATCGTGTTGACCACTGCGTTACTGACCGCACACAAGACAGGACTGAATAATCATCGATGAACGCACAACCGCATTCACCTGCAAGTTAGTCTTAGACTACTGATAAGTAATATGAGACATATACGAAAAGCAGTGGGTCGTGTACACCACAAGGTACTAATGTGATCAAAAGACGCCTATGAGGCACACGATTGAAAGTATTTTGCATGTCCACCGGTATACTAATAGATGTTTCGTCGAATCAGCGGATTTCTTAAAATGTTGAATAAATTTCAGTTGACACTTCGTGTAACAACGTGTGTTGAGTGACCCATTTTGGGAATGGTTTGTAAGATTTTTGTGATTAAAAGATATGTCATGCGACACTTCAATATCCTTTACAACACTCATGAATAAATTGACGTATGGTTGATATTAGTGGGGCATGATGATAGAATTTTTCCATTGAGGGAGAAAATAACCTGGTTTCAAACGAAGTATTTAAATAGTGAGCAGGAATAGAATAACTTAAGAACTACATAAGTTGAAAGATCAAAGAATGTACATGTTAGAGACTAGTCATCATACATTTGAAAGCAATAAGCTCAGTGCATTTTTCCCATCCGACATCATTTTTAGACCTTTAGAAATGTCTAAAACGGGAGGGTCTTTGCGATTCCAAGACTCTGGCGACATCGCTCGATCTGATGCTCCTACAAAGAGCTGATTAGTGACTGACTGGGTTTCACTTGTGCCTGAGTCCATGAGAGAAAGTGTTGGAAAGAATTTCAACAGGGTATAGCAGGGTAGAGAAATTATGAGAGATGGACTTGGGAGATTTGCACGCTGTTTCCCCGCTACAGATAGGTAAGGTTGAAATGAGTCGTTCATGCCCACATACAGGTTGTCAGCAAGAGGATTGCAGACTGTGTTTAAGTGAGCATTCATACGACGGGGGATATATTCATATCGAAACAGGCGTCGAACGTCTGGCAAGCAGCTCTGCGTTAAAAGATACGTCACGTGGGAGACTGCTATTATTAGACAAAGGCCTGGAGTTAGCGTTGGTGGTAAATTCGTTCTTCTATTTACTGAGTAAGGATTCAAGTTCCATGCATGCTTTTCCTTCAAGCTGTCAAGGAAGTGAATTAGGGCTACTTGTAGGTTAGTGAGTTGAGGATGGTTTAATATCACCAGTGCCTCAATGGTGGATAGTTTGCAGAATCCTGTGGGAGTTGTTTAAGCTGAAACACCGGCCTGTTTTTGACTAGTAGACGGACGACGTTCTACCCTATTTGATTTTGTGATCGCTCAGATATGTTGAAAACTGGACACTCCATTTGGCTCACTATGAGCACAGTTATTCACACGCTGCAGTTTGCAACGCTCAGGTGTGCTGCAACAAAGTTGCACAGTAATTGCGATACAGTTTATCATCTCTGGACATGGTCGAACTCCACTTAAATGTGTCTTAGACCACGCACTGAGAGACATGAGTTTTGCTCAATGAGAGATTTTCACACTCCCTTTCATGGGGCGTTCTGTTCTCTATACTTATCAGTTTAAGCGGATATTTAGACTTGATGTGGTCCTGACATTGAATGAACTGCTTTGCAATCGTTTCGTCCTGGAATTTGAATGAAAGCGGACAGCAGATCTTTTGTGTCTTTCTAGGGAGACGTATGCAGATGTATAACGACGGATCTACAGTAGTAACATTCGTGAGTATTTTTTAATTCCTTCTAGGTGAAGCTTATCTGGAATATTAAGTACGATGACAGTGTTCAAGCAGCGTATCCGTTTGGTGATTTCTGTTGTCGTCGTGTTGATGAGAATGCCTTCGCTTCGAATAATATTCATATTGGGACTTTCAGACACGTTGACAATGTAGGATGAAGAGGCAATCAAATGCAGTACAGTTCACCCTTATTTGGTCCCCATCTGCAGTTTGCAAGACGCGATTGAGGTAGTTGATAGTTTGACGTGGGTGCAAACACTGAATTAGTCCGCTCAGCAGAGGGAGACGGGATTGAAACCACATTGATGTTCACACCGGTTTCTATGACTTAGATGCATTCGTCAGACGGTCGAAGAACGAGCTACGAAAAAGCTGTTCTAGGGGCAACTGAAAAAGGACAACGGAAGTTAGAAGGGCCAGAATATGTCCTAGTTTGGAAGTATCCAAACAAATCATCCATAATATACTAATCAGGTTGGGATATTGCACGCGATGTCATCAGTTGTCACGAGTTGTGATGAGTTAACAGTGTTGTGTCCGCAAAAGACTTTTGGCCAACAAGTTGGTTTATTGCGCAAACTTCCGTACAGTTCATGTCAAAAACTGAACCACAAACACGTACACTCATTTGCACGACAGAAATGTACTCTCATACATTGAGTGACAGTACGTTGTCATTCGCCTTGGTGACAGATCTCACACAGCATGCACACACTGTTCCGATAGTCTCTTCTTGTGTGTCGTGTTCGGGGCTTGTCCTTTTGTTCCTGAATGTCGCCTGTGGGTAATACACCACTTGTGAGTAGTATGCTACTCACAACGAAAATGTCTGTTATACAACACTCCTCCCCCTTCTGATCGTTGCTAACTCACTAGCGTGCACTCGTTTCGTCTCACCGTCCTTCTTGATCGTCTATACTGGGCCCCGTCTGGATATTACCAAATACGGACCTTTCCACTTAGGCAAAACTTCTCTTGATCCTGGCCCGCTGGTACCCATGTTCCGATGGTCTCGATATTTCACCCGTTCTCCTAGGTTGAACATTCTAGTCTTGCCGAACCGTTGCCTTGCGGATTGCTTCTTTGTGCGTGCCTGCGATGCTTTCAGATTTCGTTTGGCTCCTTCTCTTTCGGCAACCAATTCTTTGGTGGAATCAATGCACTCTGGTCATACCCCAATGTTCTGATCAATCGGAAGTCGAGGGGTTCTACCGTACATCAATTGAAATGGAGATTTCTTCGTGCTCGCCTGCACAGACGCCCAGTAGGCCATTAACACCAGTGGCAACAGAGACTCCCAGTCTCCTCCTTCGGCTGATAACCATTCTTTGACCGTTCGGTTGTTACGTTCAGTTAGGCCATTCGTTTGTGAGTGATATGGCGTCGTTCGGATGCGTTTGATTCCCAGTTGTTGCATGCGTACTCGAAACTCCTCGCTTTCGAAGCATGGTCCCTGATCCGTCAAGATCGCCTTTGGTACACCGTGGTTTGCTACAATGTGCTTCATCACCATCTCACCCACCGTGGATGCTTTCTG
>QNGE01009228.1:0-13514 GCA_008508345.1 Paragonimus westermani | reverse complement strand
ATCATCATCATCCCAGAGAGCACTACATCAGTTGTTCTCACTGATCCTTAACTTCAACGAAACTGAGAGAGGGAATAAGAGGGATAGGAGAAGGGACCCAACTACTGAAAATAGCCGAGTCTATGCTCAGACATTCATCAGTAAGGTGCGTACACATTTCAAACAGCCAAGTACTCAACAACAAAGCTTCCTTACAGCTTTCACTGCCCCGCGTCATTAAATGTACTCACTACACTGCAGCCCGAGTGCTAGTGCCCACGGATATATCTTAAAACCGAAAATGTATGCATGTTCGCATAGGGTTTCTCACCATATGCAGACAAGAGCATAAGTATTGAAGTACTGCGAACCATCATGTTTTCTGGTGCCAGAGTCTTGATAATGGTTTCTGGCCGTCCACTGTAATTTCCTCTGAACCGGAGTAAACCTATGAGAGCCGCAGTTTCTGGCCATACAGAGTTGTTCTTCAACATCACAATGTTGGAAGGAGAATCCTGAAGCAGGAAACAAGATTAAGTTTCCACCTACTGGTCAGTCTATCTCTAATCGTAGACCTGAGAAACTTCCTTTTGCTCATTACCTTAAGCCGTTGTGCGGATCCGACTGATAGATTAGTGTACGCATGAGCTCCGATACGTCGTTTAGCCGTTCAATTATCTATAAATAATGTTTTGAGAGAACAGTTTTTAAGGGTTCACTACTACTCGGGTCAAAAACCCGAGTGCCAATGCGGAAATATGGGAAAGAGTGTAGTCATGAGAAACGTAGAGATCGAGTGGAAGGACTTGGAAAGATTGTCGGAGACTATCCAATTTCTACACTGCTGAGTTTCAAGTCTACCGATGCATTGAAACAAGTCACGCTACCCTGAAAAACGCATCTAAAAAAACTGTAGTTTGTCCATCGTCGCTCACACTCAACCTGGGATGCCCTCGCTTGTCTGGTTCACTCCATTTTGTCATCGTCTGGTGGAAAATCAGGAGCCTCCCACATGTGTTTCTTAGACTACAGCGATGCCTTTGCAATCGTTGACGGAGGGGTACTACTCAAAGTCTTCAAAGACCCGAAATTCGCAATTTAACTGTTGAACTTTTGTGCGATTACTTCACAAGTCTAAGTCCATTTACTCACTTCGGTGGTCAAGCCCCATGATAAATCATCGATGGATCCGGTGCTTAACAGAGCACAATCCCCCCTTATTCTCCCTTTATACCGTGCCCACACCAGTGGACAATCACGCAATTAAAATCAAACAGGCGGATGATGCAGTACTGGGCAACAAGCACTCAACCAGATTTCCATCTTTAACCTGGCAGGACAGTATATTCGAGTCGGCAAAATGGTCAGAATCTCACAGCTTGTCACATAACGCATCAAAATTTGTTGAAAGTTTGATGTCGTTCGAAAAAAGAACCAGCATGCCAGACTTTCTTATGCATGCTCCTCCTTCCACATAAATGATTAACTGTTGCCTCGACTTCTCTCTACTAAATTATCTTGAGATCAATTCGAGTAACAGCAGGACATATTCACTCCGTGTTATTAATGGTTTCACCAATATCCGGAGGCTTCCGTTTTATGCCCGATTCTCAATTTCTCTCTCCATTTCCCACAACCTGATTAGCCGTCTTATCACCCATATGTTCCTCCACTGAATACACTGTTTTCCTTCTGTCTTCCTCGATTTGTTGTCGAAGGACTGAAAACGTTTTGCCAGATCCCTAAAACATCTATCCCGTTGCAATAGCACGCCCCGCAAACAATTCGTTGACCTTAACGTTTCTTATCATTTCAAGGTGTGAACAATTTTCAGCAAAGTCCTATCGCACACAATACACCGTTGTACTCGTTACACTGACTGCAACCTAGACACACATGTCCTTCATATACTGCAGATGTGCACATGTAAAAACTTGAAAAACTACCCCTCGGGATACATAAAACATTTCATTGACATGACACTGTCCGCGCTGTTGTGCGGAAATGCAGGCTGAACAGTTGACCAGTGAAACGTCCGATAACCTAGCAGCTTCCATTCACAAAGACGTATTCTGGGCATTCGGTGTTCAGACGTAACTGCTAACGCTGAGGTAGTTCACCCAACAGACATGCCAATTTGCACCAGAGTCGATGCTTGACCAGCTTTGCCGGTTAGGACATGTATGCCGGGGCATTCTAAATCAGACCCGAAGCAGCTGTTGCACGAGTAGTTGAAACCAAGTGAATAAGACCCTGCCCGCCACAAGTCGTGAAATCGGGATATCACCCAAGCGAGTGCATCACTTTGAAATGTGCATTTAAGATAATGGAAGGGCACAGCCTTGAATCGGGCCACCTCTGGGAATGCAGCTCGGAAGGGCGTCAGGAAGTCCACTGAACAACAGCTGCGCGACCGAGTCCAGGAGCGTAGTACACAAAGAAGATATAAGTGTAATGGGATATGACGTCGTAACTGTGCGGTGCTGTGATGACTGTGCCCACGAATGCGGCAGTCGTCTTGGAATAGCAAGGCAACCTGCTCACGGTGAACTTCCAATAAAGAGGCGATGAGTGCGTTAGACGCGATAGGGAAAACATCGGCCGCATGACTTTCCATTGCAAACAACCAATGTTTCCCGTCACTCGGAAAACGACCCTCCTCCTTTACAGAAACCTATCTCATAATGGACCGCTACCTTCTTCCATCTTCGACTACGTTGGCGTACTATACGCTGATGGTCTTGTTTTGTTTCTCAGTCAACAGTGCAATTTATTTTCCATTATCTTATGTTGAATGTCCTCACAATACCATCTCCACTGCCTCACATTCTTAATCGCAGTCAGTTTTTCTTGTCTAAAACTTGTAGCTAAAAAGTTTCTCGTTTCCCTGTGAGATGAGTATTTCACTTTTTCAGTGATCTACCATCTACCAAACTGACAAGAGCAAACCAGAGTGAAATTTTCCCCACCCAGCTACCCCTTGGTACCAGTACTTTGAGTTTACGTTGAACGTTGGGTGTTTGAGTGGGACCACAAGTGGTGCATCGCATGTCACTTTCGATCATATTGCACATAGACATCATTTGGCATCAGTCACTGCGACGGGCTAGTCCAGAAATGGATACATGTATATGTACATTTCGGGCTGACTCGGGTTACCGTTGACCATAATAACACGCGAACTGGCAGACTAATAAACAGGTAAAAATAAGTCTCAAGGAATAGGCAAGGACAATAAGAGTTCATGAAGTCAAAAACTTTCCAGATACATGCTTGTTATCAACTGCAACACCACCACACCCAAGCGCTGTTAACACAAGATGCGGATGGTTGCGAACTCCCCAACCGGACAGGTGACACCTACCAACCTTGTTCAGCAAGGTAGCCAAAACTTCCACTCCAAACGACCATGTCATTGCCTGGCCGTCCCGTGGTTTCTTATAATTGCTCTAATACTAAACATATCAGAAGTAATAGAAGGCATAGTGGACGAGTTGGCGGGGGACCGCTTAAACACCCGCTCACTGCTGGTCACTCATGCACGACTAACCCACTGATTGCCATCGACTCGTGGATAAAAGCTACCGAATAACGCTTTCCAGCTGCAGTTGTGTTCTTGGATTTTGCAAAACCTCCCGCAAAGTAAATCACAGTATAATCCCGAATAAATTGAATAGTCTGGACAGGTTTATGGCTCAAACAATACATATCCTGCCGTACATACACAGTTAGAGTCAACGGCGAGCTATCCAGACCATTCAACGCCACAACTACCGCACCACAAGGCTCTATACTGGGTCTTATATCATTCTTGACGACTCTCCAGGTGTGGGTAACCCTCATGTTGTTGTGTATCTAGATTATAGGAAGCTTTGGAGCGTTTTACGCAGCGCTGAGGATGTAGAAAACTTCCAAAGAGACACGGATACTCTGCACTTATGGTCCTCGGAAAACCGACTGCCCTGCAACATGCACAAGGCCTCTATAGCACGTAGCAACCACTGATACGGATGACATAGCTCTGCCGTCCAAGTCTTCTCGGCATGGAAGGAAATAGGACGAAGTTTGTCTTGGCACCATCAGTCGATGCACTCAAATGGCAGTTAGGCGAGTAGATTATCCCAAGATGGCCAGTGGCAGTTAGGCACATATAGCCCCGTATGTATTTGTTACTATAATTTTTCTCCTCTCTCCCTCCTTCTCTCACTTATCCATTCCTTCTCGACAAAACGGTGCAACCTATTTGTATATTCGACTGCTGCTAGCTGCATCAGCATTCAACGCACCACACATACTCTCACCATCTCAGCAGTTCACGTGACGGGAGCGAACAGACAACCTGACCGTCAAAATGGGACCGAATCTGCTGCGAAACCACACATCGCGTGCCGTTGATTTATACCAGAACATCTCGAGACGGGGACAACATACAAGTATTGTACTTCCAGCTCCATAAGAAACCAGTGGACGGATAGTCTTACGGTACCCTTTTCAATTTCGGCTTAATGTTCCCTAGTTGGGTAACTGATACTACAATCAAATTTTGCTCCCCGAGCAACGAGAACAACAGGTGGATAGAACCTTCAGTCTTAACCCTGTGTACTAATGGTTGAACGTCACCAATTATTCACATTTCACCAACATGAAATGAACAACAAAACGCACGGCTAATATATTTTTATTTCGAGTGGTCTTTCTGACGGCCGATTATGACTGTGCACAAACTGAGCACCAAAACTCTAATGGTGGTTTTGACGCAAATGCTTTGATGTCCAGTTTATGACACAACGGCACACAACCATTCGCATATTCATTGGAATATGATGGCAATTTACTGCCACAAATAAAATGAAATATCGAATATACAAGAAACTGTGCAGAGGCGCGTTAAAATATTTGTGCGCTAAATAAGTGGATTGCGAACAAGTCAAGTGATGGAAAAACCAATAGGGGAAACAAACTCTCTTGAAAAGACAAATGTAACGTGAGCTAATATCATAAGACTATGGATTTTCACCCAGGGGATCTGCGATACCCTCGGTCTCCATTATCAAAGCGCGCTCCAATATAACCTTGCCTTCCTTGTATCGCTGGCTTTCTTCTAAGGCGTGTTCGTACATCCACCCCAGTTTCGTATTACATTTGATACACACAACGTCACGAACAAAATGTCGTCCAGTTAACATTACGCGGTCCTGAATGCACCATAAGGACGTTGAACAGACGACCCACCTGAATTTCACTGTATACAATGTTTACTACCCGATTGAAAAGGAAGGCCCTACCAGTAGCACCAGTGAATCGAGTGCTAAGTATTTCACTTCTGTTAGACAACGGAGTCTCACAATACTGACAATGAATGATCTTTTGACCACCAAGATGCTCTATGAATATCCTACCCATCGCATCAGCTGATTGAGAACGATTAAACAAACGTAGCCGACCTTGATTGACACAACACATAACGGTGTGCAAACGAAGTGAACTGCCGATTATCGTTGGAAAGTGTACTTGATAAATCTCTCTGAAATTTATCCGGCGATTTTTGTATCGTTCCAGGAGTGCAGTCACTCGGCGCGCAATTAAACTTCCGTTCACGCTGCAAACACTGATTTCGGGATTGACGGTCTCCAAAGAAAACCGCGCGGTTTCGTTGCACGATTCCATCCGCCGACGGTGCATCCTCAAGTTGATCCACCGACAATGAATGTTTATGCACTATACTGAAAACTTTATATTACTGAACATTCTGGAGAGATAGTAAGTTTCTAGTTTTGTCAATCAGGCAATTCTGTTTTATTGTTATTAACCACTCTAACAAAGGAGGATGGTGGTTAGACGTTTCAAGTTTCTGACGGAATACCTGAAATGAGTAATTTGCTTAAAAGATGGAGTTGGTTATAAGTAGCGTACACTGTGTCACTGGCGTAAACACCGGGTGATTTTGGGATCTTCCTTTGGTCTTACTCGCTGAAGTCTATTGGACGGTTTTCGTGTAGTTTTTCGGAGACATCTTGGTTACAAACTCTCCTAGGTGTTTTGTTCCATCGAAAGCGTGCTCATGGGTCCCAAGCACCTTGTTTACTCATCCAAATTCGTATTCATTTTGAGCGCGCATCTGACTAATTTCAGGTAGCCTTTTTTCCTAGTGTGTGGAATACGAGCAACAGCACACTGAATACATTGCTTCTTGTTAACATCAATTTACTCTCTGGACAATGGGGACTCTATCAATCCGACCAGCGATTATTTGCTTCAAGGCCATTATGTTGTGTAATGTTTTCAGTTACATTCTAGATTTTCAGCCTTTGGTCTATAGTGGGGGCGTTGCTGGGAATGTTTTCCTGAAGGTCGATGATGTACATCGAGATTAAAAGGGAATCTAGCACTGATCGTTGGGGTACTCCTGCAGAAATAATAGGAAGGTCTGACCAGCGGGAGGCGCCTCTCTAAAAAATATATAGTATTCCAGTTTGTGTTTTATAAGTTCACGTGGAACACCACACTTTCTACATCCTTGTAGAGTAAGTCTCATAAAACGGTTCTTCACTACAGCGAATGATGACGGCCGACGAGAGGATGGCCGGAAGCTCTTCAAGGTTTGTCCTCGAGACTTCCTAGTGCAGCAGCTTTCTTCTTACTGGGATATTAATTATCGAAACAGCCTAAACCCCGAGGTCGTTAACAACGCTTCAAGAGATCCTCTAAAGCGTATCTTCGTTCTCACTTACTCAAAAATTCACCAAGCAAGTAATCTTGCTTCATTCTCGGTGGTCACCATAATCCCCAAGGGTGATTTTTCACCCCGGTTCCAATGGCTGCATTTCGGATCAACTAAAGCCTTCTTGACACTGAGCAAAAAACCGGCTGAATCTGGATACCCTTGGCATCTAATGGTGAAACTGTTTCAGTCTGACATACTTGAATTCTGACGAGGCGGCTCACCAGGTAAAAGACAGCGAGCAGCACTTCCTGCATCGATAGAGCTCACAATTAGACAGGCGTTTCTTTGGACCACATTAAACCGTGATTTGCAACGAGTGCCGCGAGAATTAAATTGTTAACTGCGAAAAATAATAGCTCACTAAGCATGTCGCACGACTTCGCGTTCACTCTTAGGCCTTTCTTATTTCTTAAAGCGATAGTATATCTGGACAATTAGAAATATTACACGTTACACTTCCTTTAATTATTTTAGAACTGTTTTCGAACGACGGCTTGTCCAAAGAACGCAGCTGAAACCGACATCCTCAATGTGCTTCTACGGGCAATAATGGAAATACAAAAAGGGTAAAATACACGATTCTCAAGAAACGACTCGAAATGTGCAACATGAATCGTCCAAAAGGAGAATCGATGTTGACAAGAAGCAATGTATTCAGTGTGCTGTTGCTCGTATTCCACACACTAGGAAAAAAGGCTACCTGAAATTAGTCAGATGCGCGCTCAAAATGAATACGAATTTGGATGAGTAAACAAGGTGCTTGGGACCCATGAGCACGCTTTCGATGGAACAAAACACCTAGGAGAGTTTGTAACCAAGATGTCTCCGAAAAACTACACGAAAACCGTCCAATAGACTTCAGCGAGTAAGACCAAAGGAAGATCCCAAAATCACCCGGTGTTTACGCCAGTGACACAGTGTACGCTACTTATAACCAACTCCATCTTTTAAGCAAATTACTCATTTCAGGTATTCCGTCAGAAACTTGAAACGTCTAACCACCATCCTCCTTTGTTAGAGTGGTTAATAACAATAAAACAGAATTGCCTGATTGACAAAACTAGAAACTTACTATCTCTCCAGAATGTTCAGTAATATAAAGTTTTCAGTATAGTGCATAAACATTCATTGTCGGTGGATCAACTTGAGGATGCACCGTCGGCGGATGGAATCGTGCAACGAAACCGCGCGGTTTTCTTTGGAGACCGTCAATCCCGAAATCAGTGTTTGCAGCGTGAACGGAAGTTTAATTGCGCGCCGAGTGACTGCACTCCTGGAACGATACAAAAATCGCCGGATAAATTTCAGAGAGATTTATCAAGTACACTTTCCAACGATAATCGGCAGTTCACTTCGTTTGCACACCGTTATGTGTTGTGTCAATCAAGGTCGGCTACGTTTGTTTAATCGTTCTCAATCAGCTGATGCGATGGGTAGGATATTCATAGAGCATCTTGGTGGTCAAAAGATCATTCATTGTCAGTATTGTGAGACTCCGTTGTCTAACAGAAGTGAAATACTTAGCACTCGATTCACTGGTGCTACTGGTAGGGCCTTCCTTTTCAATCGGGTAGTAAACATTGTATACAGTGAAATTCAGGTGGGTCGTCTGTTCAACGTCCTTATGGTGCATTCAGGACCGCGTAATGTTAACTGGACGACATTTTGTTCGTGACGTTGTGTGTATCAAATGTAATACGAAACTGGGGTGGATGTACGAACACGCCTTAGAAGAAAGCCAGCGATACAAGGAAGGCAAGGTTATATTGGAGCGCGCTTTGATAATGGAGACCGAGGGTATCGCAGATCCCCTGGGTGAAAATCCATAGTCTTATGATATTAGCTCACGTTACATTTGTCTTTTCAAGAGAGTTTGTTTCCCCTATTGGTTTTTCCATCACTTGACTTGTTCGCAATCCACTTATTTAGCGCACAAATATTTTAACGCGCCTCTGCACAGTTTCTTGTATATTCGATATTTCATTTTATTTGTGGCAGTAAATTGCCATCATATTCCAATGAATATGCGAATGGTTGTGTGCCGTTGTGTCATAAACTGGACATCAAAGCATTTGCGTCAAAACCACCATTAGAGTTTTGGTGCTCAGTTTGTGCACAGTCATAATCGGCCGTCAGAAAGACCACTCGAAATAAAAATATATTAGCCGTGCGTTTTGTTGTTCATTTCATGTTGGTGAAATGTGAATAATTGGTGACGTTCAACCATTAGTACACAGGGTTAAGACTGAAGGTTCTATCCACCTGTTGTTCTCGTTGCTCGGGGAGCAAAATTTGATTGTAGTATCAGTTACCCAACTAGGGAACATTAAGCCGAAATTGAAAAGGGTACCGTAAGACTATCCGTCCACTGGTTTCTTATGGAGCTGGAAGTACAATACTTGTATGTTGTCCCCGTCTCGAGATGTTCTGGTATAAATCAACGGCACGCGATGTGTGGTTTCGCAGCAGATTCGGTCCCATTTTGACGGTCAGGTTGTCTGTTCGCTCCCGTCACGTGAACTGCTGAGATGGTGAGAGTATGTGTGGTGCGTTGAATGCTGATGCAGCTAGCAGCAGTCGAATATACAAATAGGTTGCACCGTTTTGTCGAGAAGGAATGGATAAGTGAGAGAAGGAGGGAGAGAGGAGAAAAATTATAGTAACAAATACATACGGGGCTATATGTGCCTAACTGCCACTGGCCATCTTGGGATAATCTACTCGCCTAACTGCCATTTGAGTGCATCGACTGATGGTGCCAAGACAAACTTCGTCCTATTTCCTTCCATGCCGAGAAGACTTGGACGGCAGAGCTATGTCATCCGTATCAGTGGTTGCTACGTGCTATAGAGGCCTTGTGCATGTTGCAGGGCAGTCGGTTTTCCGAGGACCATAAGTGCAGAGTATCCGTGTCTCTTTGGAAGTTTTCTACATCCTCAGCGCTGCGTAAAACGCTCCAAAGCTTCCTATAATCTAGATACACAACAACATGAGGGTTACCCACACCTGGAGAGTCGTCAAGAATGATATAAGACCCAGTATAGAGCCTTGTGGTGCGGTAGTTGTGGCGTTGAATGGTCTGGATAGCTCGCCGTTGACTCTAACTGTGTATGTACGGCAGGATATGTATTGTTTGAGCCATAAACCTGTCCAGACTATTCAATTTATTCGGGATTATACTGTGATTTACTTTGCGGGAGGTTTTGCAAAATCCAAGAACACAACTGCAGCTGGAAAGCGTTATTCGGTAGCTTTTATCCACGAGTCGATGGCAATCAGTGGGTTAGTCGTGCATGAGTGACCAGCAGTGAGCGGGTGTTTAAGCGGTCCCCCGCCAACTCGTCCACTATGCCTTCTATTACTTCTGATATGTTTAGTATTAGAGCAATTATAAGAAACCACGGGACGGCCAGGCAATGACATGGTCGTTTGGAGTGGAAGTTTTGGCTACCTTGCTGAACAAGGTTGGTAGGTGTCACCTGTCCGGTTGGGGAGTTCGCAACCATCCGCATCTTGTGTTAACAGCGCTTGGGTGTGGTGGTGTTGCAGTTGATAACAAGCATGTATCTGGAAAGTTTTTGACTTCATGAACTCTTATTGTCCTTGCCTATTCCTTGAGACTTATTTTTACCTGTTTATTAGTCTGCCAGTTCGCGTGTTATTATGGTCAACGGTAACCCGAGTCAGCCCGAAATGTACATATACATGTATCCATTTCTGGACTAGCCCGTCGCAGTGACTGATGCCAAATGATGTCTATGTGCAATATGATCGAAAGTGACATGCGATGCACCACTTGTGGTCCCACTCAAACACCCAACGTTCAACGTAAACTCAAAGTACTGGTACCAAGGGGTAGCTGGGTGGGGAAAATTTCACTCTGGTTTGCTCTTGTCAGTTTGGTAGATGGTAGATCACTGAAAAAGTGAAATACTCATCTCACAGGGAAACGAGAAACTTTTTAGCTACAAGTTTTAGACAAGAAAAACTGACTGCGATTAAGAATGTGAGGCAGTGGAGATGGTATTGTGAGGACATTCAACATAAGATAATGGAAAATAAATTGCACTGTTGACTGAGAAACAAAACAAGACCATCAGCGTATAGTACGCCAACGTAGTCGAAGATGGAAGAAGGTAGCGGTCCATTATGAGATAGGTTTCTGTAAAGGAGGAGGGTCGTTTTCCGAGTGACGGGAAACATTGGTTGTTTGCAATGGAAAGTCATGCGGCCGATGTTTTCCCTATCGCGTCTAACGCACTCATCGCCTCTTTATTGGAAGTTCACCGTGAGCAGGTTGCCTTGCTATTCCAAGACGACTGCCGCATTCGTGGGCACAGTCATCACAGCACCGCACAGTTACGACGTCATATCCCATTACACTTATATCTTCTTTGTGTACTACGCTCCTGGACTCGGTCGCGCAGCTGTTGTTCAGTGGACTTCCTGACGCCCTTCCGAGCTGCATTCCCAGAGGTGGCCCGATTCAAGGCTGTGCCCTTCCATTATCTTAAATGCACATTTCAAAGTGATGCACTCGCTTGGGTGATATCCCGATTTCACGACTTGTGGCGGGCAGGGTCTTATTCACTTGGTTTCAACTACTCGTGCAACAGCTGCTTCGGGTCTGATTTAGAATGCCCCGGCATACATGTCCTAACCGGCAAAGCTGGTCAAGCATCGACTCTGGTGCAAATTGGCATGTCTGTTGGGTGAACTACCTCAGCGTTAGCAGTTACGTCTGAACACCGAATGCCCAGAATACGTCTTTGTGAATGGAAGCTGCTAGGTTATCGGACGTTTCACTGGTCAACTGTTCAGCCTGCATTTCCGCACAACAGCGCGGACAGTGTCATGTCAATGAAATGTTTTATGTATCCCGAGGGGTAGTTTTTCAAGTTTTTACATGTGCACATCTGCAGTATATGAAGGACATGTGTGTCTAGGTTGCAGTCAGTGTAACGAGTACAACGGTGTATTGTGTGCGATAGGACTTTGCTGAAAATTGTTCACACCTTGAAATGATAAGAAACGTTAAGGTCAACGAATTGTTTGCGGGGCGTGCTATTGCAACGGGATAGATGTTTTAGGGATCTGGCAAAACGTTTTCAGTCCTTCGACAACAAATCGAGGAAGACAGAAGGAAAACAGTGTATTCAGTGGAGGAACATATGGGTGATAAGACGGCTAATCAGGTTGTGGGAAATGGAGAGAGAAATTGAGAATCGGGCATAAAACGGAAGCCTCCGGATATTGGTGAAACCATTAATAACACGGAGTGAATATGTCCTGCTGTTACTCGAATTGATCTCAAGATAATTTAGTAGAGAGAAGTCGAGGCAACAGTTAATCATTTATGTGGAAGGAGGAGCATGCATAAGAAAGTCTGGCATGCTGGTTCTTTTTTCGAACGACATCAAACTTTCAACAAATTTTGATGCGTTATGTGACAAGCTGTGAGATTCTGACCATTTTGCCGACTCGAATATACTGTCCTGCCAGGTTAAAGATGGAAATCTGGTTGAGTGCTTGTTGCCCAGTACTGCATCATCCGCCTGTTTGATTTTAATTGCGTGATTGTCCACTGGTGTGGGCACGGTATAAAGGGAGAATAAGGGGGGATTGTGCTCTGTTAAGCACCGGATCCATCGATGATTTATCATGGGGCTTGACCACCGAAGTGAGTAAATGGACTTAGACTTGTGAAGTAATCGCACAAAAGTTCAACAGTTAAATTGCGAATTTCGGGTCTTTGAAGACTTTGAGTAGTACCCCTCCGTCAACGATTGCAAAGGCATCGCTGTAGTCTAAGAAACACATGTGGGAGGCTCCTGATTTTCCACCAGACGATGACAAAATGGAGTGAACCAGACAAGCGAGGGCATCCCAGGTTGAGTGTGAGCGACGATGGACAAACTACAGTTTTTTTAGATGCGTTTTTCAGGGTAGCGTGACTTGTTTCAATGCATCGGTAGACTTGAAACTCAGCAGTGTAGAAATTGGATAGTCTCCGACAATCTTTCCAAGTCCTTCCACTCGATCTCTACGTTTCTCATGACTACACTCTTTCCCATATTTCCGCATTGGCACTCGGGTTTTTGACCCGAGTAGTAGTGAACCCTTAAAAACTGTTCTCTCAAAACATTATTTATAGATAATTGAACGGCTAAACGACGTATCGGAGCTCATGCGTACACTAATCTATCAGTCGGATCCGCACAACGGCTTAAGGTAATGAGCAAAAGGAAGTTTCTCAGGTCTACGATTAGAGATAGACTGACCAGTAGGTGGAAACTTAATCTTGTTTCCTGCTTCAGGATTCTCCTTCCAACATTGTGATGTTGAAGAACAACTCTGTATGGCCAGAAACTGCGGCTCTCATAGGTTTACTCCGGTTCAGAGGAAATTACAGTGGACGGCCAGAAACCATTATCAAGACTCTGGCACCAGAAAACATGATGGTTCGCAGTACTTCAATACTTATGCTCTTGTCTGCATATGGTGAGAAACCCTATGCGAACATGCATACATTTTCGGTTTTAAGATATATCCGTGGGCACTAGCACTCGGGCTGCAGTGTAGTGAGTACATTTAATGACGCGGGGCAGTGAAAGCTGTAAGGAAGCTTTGTTGTTGAGTACTTGGCTGTTTGAAATGTGTACGCACCTTACTGATGAATGTCTGAGCATAGACTCGGCTATTTTCAGTAGTTGGGTCCCTTCTCCTATCCCTCTTATTCCCTCTCTCAGTTTCGTTGAAGTTAAGGATCAGTGAGAACAACTGATGTAGTGCTCTCTGGGATGATGATGAT
>QNGE01009226.1:0-13520 GCA_008508345.1 Paragonimus westermani | reverse complement strand
TGATTTGCGACCTGAAACGTATGGTGTTTGGGGTCCTTGAAATCGCACTCAAGAAGAAGTGACTCGGGATGGGGTTTCGGGCTGCTGAGGCCAGTTTGAACAAAGCATCGAACCGTACACTTTCACTGGTCGAAACCATTGTAATATAAAGTCAAAAGCAAGCAAAGGGCAGCCACGCTGCTCAGCTGGCTGCTTCATGACCACTGTATCCATGAGGTGGCCTTTACTAGTGGCAACCAGGTCAAGCAGAGAGGGAACTTTGCCGGAAGAGTGACACCAGGGGTGGTGGAATAATGTCCACGGTTTCCGTCGTACTAAAATTGATATGGAAGTCGAGAATCCGCTTTCACAGCCCTGATGTGAGAGTGATATCCGGATTATCTTGAGTCCGTTGAATAGGCTTTTAATGAGTGAATGAGAACGACTGTGTAATATGAAGAAGTTTTCTGAGCGTATTGGTTTGTCGAATTTTGAAGTACAATCGGGAAAATCCTACCCGACCATAGCACCTCCAAACGTTTATCCCTGCACACTTAACCGCCCACTTCCGACCGCCATTGTACCCTGATCTAGACGTTTTTGTTCTATTGCGTTAATTTGACGGTTGTGAGGATAGCCAGCTGCCGGTCATTGTATTGTGCTTCAGTGGTGCATATATCATCTTGTTAGGAGCTCGGCTCGCCGCCATTGGTTCCGAAACTGTTGTCTACAGGGAAGAGCTCCCTGGGGAATGAATGCTTCATCATGTGAGTAGCTAAGCATTAGATTGTTAGCACCAAATTGTAATTCATTCCCCGAAACGATCTGTCCATCGAAATGATGTTGAAGTTGTCTAATTAATAACTTTGATAACTTGTTCGGTGGTAACCTGGCGTTGCGGCCCGGTCTTGCTTCGAATGTTTGGGTTCACTGGTTTATCGCTAAGAGTTGCTCAACGTTCTCGTGAAGGATCGTTCAGTGAGAAGGGCTTCGTGTTCTGAGGTATCCCATGAGGAAGAACGATGAACAACTTCCATTGTTCGCTGGTCTTTGCCATACTAATCGAAGACACAAATCGTCATGTTCCGATAACTGCAGATTTTGCTTAACGAATATGATACAGCCCCCACATGCAATAAAGCGGGCCACCTCAGTTAACCGGATATCAGACATTTAGTTCATTGTCACTGACATCGCCCGCGAATGAGATATCCTTGAAAGCAATTGAAATGCAATTAAACTAGTCATCCAGTTTCTGGTATTTATTCAGCAGACTCACACGATTCGTGTGTATATATATATATTTAAGGAGTACTTCCTCATTTACTTTCGCAGGAAAAGAGAAAGAAGGGATGCAAACGAAAGCCAGCGAGATAAGACTTGGAATTCGGGGGTACCGTGAACAACGGTAGAGTTGGACTCGACCTGTTCCGCCAGGTTATTCAAAGGGCCTTCCTCCGCAACTGCATACGTGACACCACCGCCTGTGTGTACGGGGTGTTTGACCAGCATGATTGGCGTCGCAACTCACCGCTTGTGTGTCCGTCAAATCCCGTCTTTCTGGGGGTGTTTGAAAGTTTTCACTCACGGAACTTTTTGCCCTTTTATCTGTTGTGGGCAAGACTTTAAAATCGACCTATGTCGTCTTGTGAGACAATTAATAGTAATGCTCAATTCAGTAGATCGAGGGATTACATTTGGCTCACGGGAGGTGATCCCAACAGGTTACTTTAATTCCGAACTCTCAGCAGAAAAGAATTCTCTACGCAACCGTCCAGTAAAGTATTCGGGACAACGCGGAAGACGGTTTTTGTGCAATCCATATGCCCCTAACACCTGTACTAATGCTAGGATTGTTCACTGTTGGATTAACGCCTGTAGAAACGCTTCTTGGTGCATGCATAAGAACCTGAGTGGACACTGTAGGAAAAGAAATGACAGCTACAGTCTTTAAATGCAGCTCACTGCCGGCCGTGAGTTGCGCTTTGCTTCTGGTCTGCTGACCACGCTACAGGGGCACAGATGGATCCAGAGTTCCGCCTTTTAGGTTGGCTTTAGCTGATTCCAAAGCCAGTTTTTCCGGGCACCGTCCAGTGGCTGACTATAGCAGGAAAGTTTAAAGAGGGCTGAGCGGCCGTTTAATCGATTCAGTATACAGCCTGTTTATGAATACGAAGTGTATCTCGTCCGGAAATATGAAGCTGCCAATGGTAGCTCGGCTTATTCGGTTGGAGATGTTGCGGGAAATTGGCCGTACAAACAATTGTTTTTCCCTTGGGAGCTGTACATTTCGTCTCATCTCAACCTCTTCAATATATGCAGCCATTTGGCAACTATATTTTCGAGGATTGTGGCACAACGGGGGACGGGGGTTGTGTACCTATTCAGGGACTGTAGTCACAGCTTCATCCCAGATGAATTCCGTTGGTACTTACCCAAACTACACCCGACGGAAAAAATGAAAGGAGATGCAGATTAAAGATGTATCTTACATATGCGGTTACATATATTTTAAACTGAATAACGTCCGCCTGGCCAGCCAGGGGCAAAGTGATGCTCTAGCAGCCGTTAAATTTGCAGCTCATGCAGACAAAAGCAACAGGCGAAGAGACCAGCTTCCCGAAGTGGTTTTCGCCGGGTTCAATGCACTTGACGTAGCGCCACTTCTGGCCATGAGGTTATAACATGCAGCTTTGCGCTGATATTTTGCACAGTGCCACGATACATGTAGCCTGAACTCCATCCCCGCCGGTGTTAACAAAAGCGAATTTAACTAACAGCATTTGCTATTCCGAAATACGGGCGCTACAAAACGTGAATGAGACATTACGATCCATTCTGTTCAATTATCCGGATGGAGACACCTGAGTCGCAAAGTGTTCAGCTCTTTGCATCAATGAGCCTCAGAGAGCATCAAATGCTATGACGATAATGGGGGAAGATTCTCACATTCATGGGTAATCGTGGAAGCTCTCAGGAAAAGTTGGGAAGTTAAAGCTATCAATACCATCAGAACGCAGACCCACGGACACCGCCAATATGCCGGAGTATATTCGCTCATAGAAAAGGCATGAAACAAGAAGTAACCGCAAGACCGAGATGGTTTTGGTCTTAATGACCAACGCTTCCAGATATTAAGGTCAAAGATGAAAGTGATGAAATCTGTAAATAAAGAAAAGAACAATAACAGTGAATAAGATTGAGAAATTCACTAACTCAAATCCGCGAGAAATAAGTGTGTTGGAAATCTCGATTCACCGATTATCCAAGCCCCGACACAGCAGATGACTTGACAAACGGCCAATCCAAATATTGCTATATAGATACAACATCTGGATTGGACGAACGGTCCCAGTGTTGTGCCTTCCGTTATTCGTCAATTCATCTGTTACGTACTCCACCAATTAACATACAGTTTATGGTGTTGCATGTGTTAATTAGATAAGCCAATGACAGGCTGTGGTTTCTCTAATACTGTTGTACATCAATAAATTCGGCGTCTAAATCCATGAATAACAGTTGCTTACTGCTACCAGTATCCGGTCTTCTCCTCATTACTTGCACGGGGGGTTTCAATTCGAGTACGACTCCTAGGACTATTCGAAGTCCCTAATTCTGAGTATCACAAATTGGCGTCGCGGAATGGAACTGCCTGCAATTGAGCAATCAAATCTCCATGCTGGTGCGAGTGAAATCGAAGAATGGGTCGAACGATTTGAACAGTGGTGCAGCATTCGTCGTGATGTGGAGAAGGAAAACCAATCAGCTTTCTTCGTCACTGCTGGTGGTCATGAATTGTATTCGTTACTGAAGAATCTGACTTATCCGAATGCCCCAGCCTCGTTGCCGTTCGACGAACTAAAGAAACTGCTGTTGAAGCACGTGCTTCCAGTCAACTTCCAGGTCACAGAACGGGCGAAGTTCAATCCATTTGTGCGTTCAACAAGCACGAGCTTCCGTGAGTTCATTCTGCAATTGCAAAAACAAGCTGCCAGTTGCAATTCCGGTGACAAGCGGAAGGAGCATCTACGCGATCGACTGATTGCTGGCGTCAATGACACTGATCTTCAGCGTAAATTGCTGGTCAAACAAGATGTGACTTTCCAAAAGGCCCGAGACATCTGCGGGCAGAAGGATGACGTCGATGCTGCTACAGCTGATTCGAACGTGACATTATTCTAGAAGACTAAAGCGCATACTGCCATCCGAAGTCAACCAGTGAACAGGCCCTCTCATGCACCCATCATCAATCCAGGTCCAAAGAAATTTAACAAGTGTTTCTCGTGCGGTGAGTTACACTTACGATTATCTTGCCGATTTCGTAATGCTATATGCCATTCATGCGGTAAATCTGGTCAGATTAAGAAAGTATATATAAGTCAGAAATGTCACCTGAGTCAAGTTAGAGAGACAAGTACTATAGAACCGTCTACTGCTGTTTATTCACTGCAAATGGAATACAGGGCTGAGCAATTTATTCATAGATGCCTCAAGTTCAAATCGGGATGTAAGTATGAATTCATTGTGGACACAGGAAGTAGCAAATCCATTATTTCCAAACCGCTACTAGATCGCATGGTCCCTGATGCATGTGCATAAGGCTCTCAGCAGATTAAAGGAAGACGGCATAATCTCGGCGGTTAACTCATCAGCATCGGCCACACCAATCGTTGTGGTTATGAAAGAAGATGGCAAATCATCTAGGATATGTGGTGACTATAGGTTAACGCTGAATCCAATAATGAAAAAGTGCGCAACAACAACTGAGGAGCCGGAGGATTTTATGAAAGCCCTGCACGGTAGCACAGTGTTTTCTAAAATTGACCTGACAAACGCATACTTACAAATTCCACTGGAGTTTGATTCTAGGTCGATCACTACGATTAACGCCCCTTGGGGGTTATTTCAATATAATTTTTTACCGTTTGGATTAAACGCACCAGCTGGGATATTCCAGGCTGCGATTGATGAATTAATCACCGATTTACCAGGAGTACGCGCTTATCAGGATGATGTAATCATATACGCTGACAGTGCCGAGGAGCATGACAAGAGGTTGCTTCCACCTCTGGAACGACTCAGAGATAAGAACATGGCCATAAAGCCTCCTATGTGCGTGTTCCAAGTGCAAGAGCTGAGTTTTCTTGGTTTTACCACATGTGATAAAGGATACAGGCCGAACCTTGACCGGTACAGAGCATTGGTTACCGTTGTATCGCCAAGAGACCGAGAGAAGCTACGATCAATAATGGGATGTTTGCAGTACTATTATCGTTTTATCCAAAACTTTCGACGAAAGCACAACCAAAATTTGCGAGAATTAATAAAAGTTGTGATTGAAAGGCCGATGTTAGCCCCATTTACTATGTCTAAAGTTACCACGCTGATCACAGATGCATCCAGTGTTGGCATTGGTGCTGTGTCGGAACAGGAGGGATATCAAATCATTTGCATACCACGTTTGGTAAATAAGGCCGAGCAAGGCTATTCACCAACACGAAAGGATGCGTTAACAATCTACTGGGCTGTCGGGATGTTGCATAAATATTTGTTCGGTATTAGATTCAAAATTGTTTCTGATCACCAAGCTCTGCAGTATTCATTTGACTCCCACAAATCAACTGCCGAATCATCAGCGGCAATGATAAAGCGATGGAGTCTATTACTAACAGCATGCGACTATGACATTGTTCATCGTCCTGGTAAACGGATTCCTCAGGCGGATTTTTTATCACGGTATCCCAGTTTTTCAGTTGCTGAAGCTTGTTTACTTGCTTTGTCAGCTATCCCAACATGCCGGGAGGACTTGATCAGAACAACTGAAAACTATTATGGCACGGTAATTGCCGCGATGACCAAGGGTTGGTCGTCAAATATTAATAAAAAACACCCAGTATTATTCCAGAACCGAGAGGAGTTGTAAATACAACCTGGTGGTGTGCTGTGTCGGGGAGATCAATTGGTCATTCCACCACCGCTACGAAAGGCGGTATTAGACAACTTGCATAAAGGTCACCTGGCTCGACAGGTGTGTTGGTGGCCGGAGATAAACTCGAATATCATGAGCATCGCAATGAACTGCCACTCCTGCCTCCACAAAACAAAGACAGGGCCGAAGAATTGGACACCTTGGCCGGACAGCTACCTACCATGGCAACGGGTGCGCGCAGACTATTGTGGACCACTTATTGATAACTATCACATTCTGGTGTTGATCGATTCGTACTCACGGTGGCCAGAAGTATTTATTACAACCTCACCTTCCACGGCGTTTACCATGCAAGAATTTCGTAAATGTTTCAGTTGTGAAGGCATTCCGCAGGTCCTGGTGACAAACAACGGGTCACAATTTCGTTCCGCTGAAATGAAACAGTGGCTCGACAGCATCGGGTATCGTCACTTGCGAACGGCGCCTCGACATCCATGTTCAAACGGTGTCGCAGAAAATATGATGAAAATGCTCAAAAGTGCCGTGAGTTCCACTAACCCTAAAAAATTTGCTGAACTGGATGTGTTGCTCGATAACTTTCTACTTCAGTACAGGAAAGCAGCCCCTTGCATAACGAAGGAGAGCCAAGCGGTGCTATTCAAATCAAGGCGACCGAGAGCATCACTCCAGTGTGTAGATTCAACGGATGTGATATATTTTCGTGAAAACAATTTGCGACCTGCCAGAGCAATGATCACTCACCAGCTTGGCAGCACAATGGTAGAAATTACTGACCTGCACGATGCCGCCATTCATCGGAGACACACTGACCAAATCCAGTTTCGAAGCACTGAACAAATGGCCATGAAGGAAGCAGAACACCATGTACTGCAAGAGTTCGATGCTCCGAGAAGATCAAAACGATTGGCAAATAAGAATGCGGAGGCTTCCAGAAGAGGGGAAGGTTGTGGTGGAAATCTCGATTCACCGATTGTCCAAGCCCCGACACAACAGATGATCTGACAACCGGCCAATCCAAATATCGCTCTAAAGTTGCAACATCAGGATTGGACGAACGGTCTGAGTGCTGTGCCTTACGTTGTTTGTCAATTCATCTGTTTTGTACTCCACCAATTAACACACAGTTTACGATGTTGCATGTGCAAATGAGATAAGCCAATGATAGGCGTCTCAATGAATGAATAACAATTGCTTACTGCTACCAGTACCAAGTCTTCACCTCATTACTTGCGTGGGAGGTTTCAATTCGAGTACGATTCTAGGGTATTCGATGTCCCTAATTTCGTGTATCACATGAAGCTATAGCGATATCTCTTGCAAACCAATCTGTGCTAATATGTCCAAGAAGACATATGATCAGCACTCATTAGGCTTCCTTCTGGAATCTCTCGCTCCATCAAAGACTGCTGCACAATTCAGAATCACGCTTCAATTTTCCGTAACTCGTTACATATGGTTAGACTTAATCATTGCGGCAACCTTCCTCTTCTTCAGCCTAAGACTGTGACCCCAGAGGTAAAAATGCTTAAGCATTAATTAAGAATAGTGAAAGTTTGCATCGAGCCCCTTTCAGCACTCCTTTGCACAAGAAAAAATTATTTCTTAGCTCGTCCTTACACGATTTGCCTAACATTTCTTCAAGCAACCTTGCAAAAAATATTCTAACGTTTCCAGTTAAAACCGTTTTTTACCAACTTTGATCTCCAGACCTCCAAGAAATATTCTAGATTTGGCCTCCTAAAATCCCCAGCTCCCTCCTCCCACCCTTCTCACAAATAAACATGGTCGACTTCAGCTGTTTCCGAACAATTATCAGCTGACTACACTTGTCTTCATTCACGGGTTGTTTTCATTCACCTGGCCACCTTTGAACGATATCCAGTTCCTTTTGCGTGCGCGTGCTATCGAGGTTCCCTCAATCACTTCACAACATCAGCATAGATGCTTGAGGTTTTTAGTGATATCGCTGATGAACGCTGAAAGCAGTGACGGTTGAAGCAATTATACTGAAGATACACTGCTAAACAACACATCTGCTGCGAACTGTTTCTGTGCTATCTACGCATAGGATATGCGATTCCTCAAAGTGACATGTACCGTCTTAGTAGCCCTGAAGCAAGACTGAAGGCCTCTAGCTTAAGGTTTAGCAATCGGTTGTTCACTGAGCCGGGTAACTTCCTGAAGTCTAAGTAGTAAAACTCCACTTCTTCCCCTCTATTTAACCTCTCGGCGATCTCGCCGGGAAAGCAAAACGGGTTAATACCACAAAACCCAGGTCTCCAGAACCCTGCGGAGACGAACCTTAGTTAATTGTTTCACCGTCTTATCCTCGATAACTTCTTCCAGCAGTTCCAAGACAACTGCCTTCAGACTTACTGGTCGGTAGTCCCCCAAACTTGAACCAATAATTTCCCCTAGAAATGGGTGTAAACCCTTTCCTCCTCAAGTTATCTGGGTTGATAACCTTCTAGAAGGTAAGACTAGACAACAGAACGAGAAGCTATTCCCAAAACTCACAGAGGGATCTTTGTGCCCTTGAGTGAATACGGTCTGATACCACCGCCTTGTTCGCTCCTAGTCTATCCACTCCATCCTCAACCACTTCCCCCTCACTCCAGTCCTTTTACAGTCGTTGTGTTTAGTCCAACTGCGGTAGTTTTAAAGTACGGAGGATGTACCGCCTTAACAACCCGGTGGAAAACTCGCGGTTTTGTACCTGTGATTCCACAACACTGCTCTTATTATCAACCATGCCATTTGGTTCTATCCTAATGGCCCTTTCGATAAGGACTTAACTATGGAAGGCCTTAGGGTTCTCGGATTTATTTCAAACTGTGCGCTGCATTCACCGTACATTTCGGGATACATCCTTCTAATTGTCTTATGCTGACAAAACCTGATGTGCCTCCGAAAACATATGTACATAGCTCGAACTTTCATTTCACTCCTTTACGTCTTTTCTGCCCCACTCTTCCATCACAAATTCTTCCCTTTGTGCCGGTTATGCCTTAATGTGTCAGGCGTGTCAGTCGATTGCGTAAATTACTTCACTTGGGGTCTTAGCTTCGTTGACACCATGGGCACCATCAAAACATACCGGATTCAGATGTTTCGCACCCGATCTTAATTGTTGAATATTACTGCCATTGAAGGATCCACGATACCTGACAGAGAGATTACAACAAGCAATTAACCTGTAAGCGTGTGACTGGATGGTCACTCTCGCCCGAGGATACCCTGAACTTCAAGTTCGGAATGACATTGTGGTCCTCTGTTACAAGAACGTATAAAGCCGTAATAATCTGACCATTCCTGTATCCAGCAAAGTTAGTGACATCTGGAGCTATTGCCTTCTCATCAAAGACGTTTAGCAGTGTCTCATCAAGCGCACAAACGGCAACACGTATCAGTCTGCAATCCACCTCGAGAGCACTGAAATCTCCTGTTGCAATGAATCGCAACGATGTATTTGTTTGCTTTGTAATAACAGCAAGGAGTTGCTTGTCCTCGCGTTGAGTAAAGTAGGAGCTCCTCTATAAACCCGGATACAGTATCGTCGTCTTGCTATCTGTTACGGAACAGATTAATGGTAGAACGTTGCCAACATCCAATTTCCTCTTGGTGCTGACGATGATTTTACGCTACTAAAAAAGAACACCCACACTTAGGCTACCATTTTTTTATCAATAAACGGGACAGCAAATATTGTCCCCTCACCTGGTTCCCTTGCAAGTAGGTCTCACCAAACAAAAGGACATCTCCCAGTTTTTCTGAGAACCCAGACCGTCTATCCCCTTGGATAACAGCACTGGTATACAAGACCCTCAGGAACTTTTCACAAACACCCCATGTTTCAGCTGTCTTGAATCGATGGTCAGCCAATTATACATGCATATTCCCCCTTGTTTTTTTGAAAAGATAATTTACCCTTGAGAACAAAATCATAGGTTGTTAAGGCCAGGGTAAACCTGACACGTAGAATTCGATTATGCTGTCAAAAATCGGATAACGTAAGCCGTTACTGAGATATGCTTCGGCGTGGGATTCAAATATTTCTTCGCGTGCTCACGCCACAGTAAGGTCAACGATTTTCTATAAATACAGACCAGTTTCTCATGTAAATTCGCAAAGCGTCTGGTGGCTAAATACATCGCTATCCGGAGTCTGCTTTGTCCGTGTTCTTATTGGTTCTTGTCGATCGCGGTTTGGGGTGATTAATCGGAAAGGGGCTTTATTCACGTTATTTGTTCACCGTTGTTCGTAGCAGTTATTCGCGTTCGTGTTCAGTAGGATTAATTTATAACAACTGGCAACGAGGTCTTCCTCTATTTTGCAGTAAGAATCCACGATGTCAATAACTGCAGAAACGCTGACGTTCATTTTGCATCATCATCATCATCATCAACAACAACAACAGGCTTAATTCGAGAAGGCGCAACTGAAGCTGATCTAGACGTTGACGTAGAAGCTGACTATGCAGGGTCTGGCTTCCGGCACCTATTCACAATCGCGGCCGCTGATCAAGTCCATCGGAAACTCGATCTCAGAGTTCCATTTCGATCAATCCTTTGGTGTCCATTTCGATATCTGGTATCGAAAACATGAAGACGTATTTGAGGTGGAGCTGGCTGCTGCCGATGATGCCCAACGTGTCTGACTTCTCTTACGCAAACTTGGTCCCCTGGAGTACGAACGCTATACGAACTTCATTTTGCCAAAGAATACCCGCGATATCTCCTTCAATGATACAGTCAAGTGTCTTAGCCAAATCTTTAGTGAACAATCATCACTGTTCAACATCCGGTATCAGTGTTTCCAGCTGACTAAGAGCAAACCCGAAGATTCTGTCACCTATGCGGGAAACGTTAATCGACAGTGCGAGCGCTTTAAGCTCTCCTCCATGACCGATGATCAATTCGAAACACTAATTTTTGTATGCGGTCTCCAGTCACTGTCAGATGTTGACATCCGCACTCGTATCCTGAACAAGATGGAACACGACCCGGAAATGACGTTAAAGACGATCATCTCCGAATGCCAGAGGGTGGTCAACCTCAAACATGACGGTATGATGATCCAACAGTCAGCGAAACCTCCAACATCTTTGACCATTCAATCAATACACGCTGGTCATCCTCACTCTGGTGGATCGCGGCTACTCAGCCATGACCTACCTTCAAAGCCTCCGACTCCCTGTTGGCAATGCGGGGATTGGAATTATGTGCGCTTGTGTCCATTCCATAAACAAAAGTGCCAGAATTGCAATCGTCAAGGCCACAAGGAAGACCATTGCTGAGCTGACAAGCAACTGATCTCACGGCCAAGATCGAATTTCAGCGGTCGACGATTCCAGAAGTCGGCCTGACAATCAAACTCCATCTTCGCCACTTTCCTGGTCGATTATGCTTCCAGGCAGAAGTATATTACGCTGACACTCAACGGTACCGCAGTTCGGCTACAAGTTGACGCCACCTCCGACATCACTATCATGTCAAGGAGGACATGGAACGCGATGAATCGACCTGTCGTGCGTCCGACTACACACAGTGCCTGAAATGCTTCAGGTGGCGCTCTGAGGTTATCCGGTGAGATAGCCTGTGAAGTCTCATTCGGGGACTTCCACTTCAAAGGCAGCTGCTACCTCACGCAGCAACCGGAGTTGGACCTGTTGGGGCTGGACTGGACTGATGTGATGAACTTGTTGGAGACGCCCATCAGCCGCTGGGGAAACGGTGGCTCAATCGATGTCAGTCCAGTGGTATCACTTCACACTACCAGTCCTCCCGGTATCATTGACCACTTGTATCGCGAGCACACTGCAGTCTTCCAGGAAGGCTTAGGACGTTGCACCAAAACAAATGTCGTCTTGCACCTCCTTCCAAGCGCAAGACCCGTTTTTCGACCGGAACTTCCAGCGCCGTATGCAGCCCTACCTCTCTTAGATAAGTAACTCGATCGCCTACAGGAAGATGGTGTCTTGAAACCCGTCAATTATTCCGCTTGGGCCGCACCGATCGTCGTCGTAAAGAAGCCCAATGGAGTGGTGAGAATTTGCGCTGGCTTCTCCACAGGCCTAAATGCTTCCTTGGATATGCACCAGTATCCTCTCCCGCTGCCCGATGACCTATTCGCGAAGATGAACGGCGGCAAGCTCTTCGCGAAGTTGGACCTGACGGATGCCTACCTACAAGTGGAAGTCGCAGAAGCTTCCAAGGAGCTGCTCAGCATCAACACCCATCGCGGTCTGCTACAGTATCAGCGTCTCGCATTTGGCAGGAAGACTGCACCGACAGTCTTTCAACAGATTATGGATACCATGCTGATTGATATTCCAGGAACAGCCGCCTATCTGGATGACATCGTCGTGACCGGGTCGGATAAAGCAGAATTAACAGAACGCTTCGACCTGATTCTTGGACGCACAGCCGAATACGGGTTCCGGATTCGCCAGGGAAAGTGCAATTTCCTTATGCACTCAATCAAATACATTGGCTTCACCATTGATCGTCACGGCCGCCGCCCGGATTCCAACAACATTCAGGCTGTTATCACGATGCCACCACCGTCGGACGTACCTACCCTACGTTCATTCTTGGGTCTCGTAAGTCACTACAGCGCGTTCATTCCCGCCATGCATCGCGTCCGATCACCCTTGAACAGACTGTTGACGAAGGATGTCTCCTGGAACTGTTCAACCGAATGCCAGAACTCATTTGAGGAAGTTAAAAAAATGTTCAACTCCGACAACCTGCTGATGCATTTTGATCCCACTCTCCAACTCGTGGTCCCATCGGAAACCTCAAGCTATGGAGTGGGAGCGGTCCTCTCACACCTCTACCCTGATGGATCGCAAAAATCAGTCTTTCATGCTGCCCGCTCCTTGTCATCAGCAGAAAGGAACTACGGACAGATCGAGAAAGAAGCGCTCGCAATTATTTTCGCAGTGAAGCGTTTTCACAGGATGCTCTTTGGCAGGCACTTCATCCTGCTGACGGACCACAAGCCGCTGCTCGCTGTATTTGGATCAAAGAAAGGTATACCGATCTACACGGCCAACTGTCTTCAGAGATGGGCAACGACTTTGCTGAGCTACGACTTCGACATACGTTACACCTCNCTACGACTTCGACATACGGTACACCTCAACAACGAGCATTGGGCAGGCAGATGCTCTCTTTCTCGCCTGATTGGCTCACAAACGCCCGATCCAGAAGAGACCTTGATTGCGGCAGTATCCTTTGAAGCGTAAGTCAATCAAGTGTTATCCGAAGCCATCCGGACATTCCCGGTTACGGCCGAGCTGCTTGCTGAAGCAACCCTACGAGACCAGACATTGCAGTCTGGGATATCTTACAATCAGAACCGCTGGCCGGATAGAGGACTAACGGGTGACCTGGCGCAGTTTTTTGCAGAGGTTCCGCTATTTCAAATCTCAATGGCTGTGTGTTGTTTGGAGAAAGTGTCTTCATCCCGCCGGAACTTCAATCTAGAGTGATTCGCCAACTTCGTGTCGGCCACCCTGGCATCAGCCGTATGAAGGCGTTGGTTTGCAGTTACGTCTACTGGCCCGGAATGGATGAACAGCTGGAGC
>QNGE01009224.1:0-13527 GCA_008508345.1 Paragonimus westermani | reverse complement strand
GAAAATAGAGAGTACAGAGAGACACGTCAAGCTAGCGAGGCACGGAGCGAGTTGTGATTTTAGCCCCGGGCCGCATGTTACAAAATGGGTAGCTTGACTAAAACAAAAGTAGGTACAAAACCAGAATCATAGAAAATGTACAGATGAATGCGACTATCGAAATATCGTTTATTAACTTCGCTATACTGGGAATGTGTATAAAGCACCATCGTGATGCAACGTACAACGGTATGTGATTTGCAAATATAATATCTACTACTCTATCGCATATAACGGAGCGTGCTGCCTTGTTGCTCCCGTCTTTTTTCTCCTTTTTTTGATTGCTGCTGAAATCCCTATTTGGATAAACTGGCTTTTTTAGTGGCGGTTCGAATTTTTTTTTCAGTTTACGTAATTGCCTGAGTGAACTATTAGAGGTTGTAAACATCTTATACACGTTCCAAATCGCGAAGTAACTTTGTTCGTCAAGTAGTTTCCGTCGAACTGTTCGAAAATTATATCCTCTAAACGTGACTAACTCCTTGTCGGTAACACGCTCAGAGTATCTCATCTTTGCCTTAATTTTTAATGTCGCAAAAATGTGGTGTCTGAGACACAATGTGACATGTGTTAGATGGTGTCATCAAACGTATGCACGCGTGAGCACAGAACTCTATAAACTATACAGCAAATAGTCTGACCTGTGCTGGGTCTGCGTAGAATGCGAAGTCAGAGGAAAAGAGCCGTTAGTCTTCCAAACTTGTAGGAGCCTGTAGCAGACATTACACAGTTCGACTTTCGGCACCCTTTCTGCAGGTGGAATCACCAACCAAACTAGAAATTCGGCTCCTGAGAAAACAGTAATTATACAGCACGAAATCCCGAGAAAAGGCGAGCGCACCTCGACCTCCTTCTGCAATCAACCTACATATCCCACGTTGAAAGTAGTCTAACTTACGTTCAGCGCCATTCACTGCAATGGCGATTGGTCCTAAGAACCACGCGACAGCCTCCCCAAAACTCCGAAAGTGTAGTGGGACTGCTCAGGTACCAAAAAAGTCAATTACTAGCAGGGCTACAATAAAAGGGAAAGCGATAGGCCTTAAGCCAGGTGGGCAAATGAGGAAAGCTTGCAGGGCACCCATATGCAATAAATTCTTAGTAGCCCGACAAATGTGAATGCGGTCCGTGCACCTGCAGTGCAAAACGAAGCTTTTCTGTGTAACACTACGGCAACTCTACAAAAACAAACTAACGTAGTTAGTCAAATACGAAGATCTTTTGGTGTGTACGTGCACCAAATTTACGTTTCCTCAGATGTACGCAGAGATACCAGACGTGGAATGAAAATACAGGTAGTTGCGGAGACCAAAAATATATTATGCAAGAATTACAAATGGTTTCGATCAGCGCTTGACGACACCGATACGCGAAATAGCTAGGGAGGCTGAGGATCCGACCGTCGAGCGCGCAAGCAAGCCAGAAAAATGGTGTTTTGGCACGCTTACGCCGACAATCATGCAAACGAACAAACGCAATCTCATGCATCAGGCAGACGGCAGGCAAAGAACCTTAAGGTTCTATGTACACTGTGAGCTAAGATTTTATGAGGTATTTTATACATGGTACAGCAGGCACACCGGGGGTATCTCCAGGTCACTACAATCCTATGAAGCCACCTTAACAAGAGATAAGAACATCAGCATTCACGCCCCGAAACCGGTCATAGAGGATCCTAAACATACACCCTCCAAAAGACCCCCAATACTAAGTGTTCTGTGAAACGCTGGACTATCTGCAGCAACGTTCCGCACACAAATTCGGCAAGTGGATCGCATAAAGCACACAAACGAACCATCTCAGATCACTCCTAGTCGAATTTCAGGACTGTAGCGCTCCATATCTGGCACTGACTAAAGCTGACACGTGGCCCAGAAGAGGCCAGGCATAAATGCCACAGAAGACAGCCATGCATCACAAAGCTTACCTATATATGACGATGTCAGCTTGTAGCGAACAGCGATCGTGTGGCTTCTTTAAGGATCCCGGCTGCAACTATGCTTCACTGCATGTCTGTTCTGTACGAATGATTCTGTGTACGCCTGCTATGGGAGGCCTGATATGAACTCGGTGCCACTTTCATGAGCCGTGCAACTAATTGCACGCAGCGAATGTTTGCCTCCTTCTAACGACCCACCTAGTCCTCCATTATTCAAGGTTGTTTGACCTGGGCCTTTTCGAGCGTTGTTTAACGCACTCGACTTTTCCACGCACTTCCCTCTTGGCCCGCTTTTGAGTGTCGCCGAGTGGTCTGTGGCCCACTTCACGCTGCTCTTCTTTCTTCCGTTGGTTGCTGCCGTTGGTCGCAGGTTAGACTAGAATTAACCGCTTATCATATTTCCTAACATTTCTGGAAATATACGGTCTGCTTCCGAACCCTGCGCGTTCTTTTAGTTCGATGTCTGATGGGACTACGTTTCGACTGCTCTTTAGGAAAGGTGTTTACATTGTTAGTGGACGAGGGTCGAGCGCATACCCACTTGTGAGTCCTGTCGTTTCTCGATGCACAGGCAGTCGTTCTGCCCTGACCCGACCAATGACCATTTGTTTGAGTGAGCTCGATCCGTTTCATTGTCCATCATTTTTGATCGGTGTCTGGTTGTCGATTCTTTGTGCAGGCACTTTCTTTGTTTAGTTTTTGAGGATTTCCGCATTCATGGTGAGGGACTCATGTTTCTTTCACCTTGATTCAATTAGTATCGTATTTAATCCAGTGATTACGAGCGCATTCTCTTTAACCGATTCGAGGATAGATCATCTCTGTCGTTGAATACTGAGTGGCATCTATTGGACCAACAGATTACGCGTAACTCGGTGTCAACTTTAATCGACTCAAACACCTCAGCATCTGACCGAGACTTCTTGCACTCTACCTAGGACGTATAAGAACGCTGTCCAGTCATGGAATTCCGGCATTCTGCATGAATGACGAAACAGGACATTGTGAAACTTGCCATCGGTCCTAACAAATATGGCGTTATCGAGGCTGATCCTGTCATCCTGGACCAACGTTCTGTCACCGGTCCATCAAGCGCTTTCCTACTAATTGAGGCTGTTACAGAGTCCCATGAATATTTCCCCTTTCGGACGAGAATCATTTGGGTACCCATAACTTCGGTTATGTCCCCCTTTCTAATACTCCTGATTCTTCGGAGTTTACAAACGATTATCCCATATCAAATGTTTCGAGTAGTTCTAAAAACTTCCTTAATGGTAGGGTCTCACCTGAACCGAGTGCTGCTGAGCGTGATTGTTGTTTGTTTGAGGCCCCTAGAACTAAGCATGGATCCAGCCCAGCGGTAGCGATATGCGCAATGGTGGCCTCTCGGAGAAGATGGAGAGTGTGCCCAAATTCAGTGCTCTTTTGCCTCTTCTGCTTAATCGTGCTCTGATGAGTGTTCCTAATGAAGTTTCTGATGATCTGATCTTGAAAGCAGCGAAGTTGTAACTGGGACGTAGAGTACTTAAACTCCATAGAAGACAGCGTACAAAAGCGAAATCCGAGCCCTTTCCGACAGCCGGGACTAAGTTTAGTACACCATGCCACGCTATTTAACAGCGGGCCTCCGAAACAAACCCCTGTTTTTATACCCTGTCGAGTCGTTAGGGCCGGCTTTCAGATCTTTGGTTCCTGAAGCAAGTCTTCCGAAAATTGAGATGGTTAGTTTCGATGGGTCCCCGAAGAATTATCTTAACTTTCTCAGAAACTTTGAAGGTGACGTGGCAGACAAATTGGTTGACGAAGAATCGGAGCTTCCACATATGTTGCATTATTGTCGGGGTACGGCGAAAGAGGCAGTTGTGCACAGTGTACTCTTACCAAAAGAGGTGGGTTTTACAGGGGCTATGGGAAGTTTGCATCAGCCGTTTGACCGCCGACGTGATTTTATGCAAGCGGTAAGTGAGGAGGTTTTCATTGGTTCTAGACTAGTAGCTGGCGATGTTGATGGCTCGCGTGGACTAGCCATCCAAACGAAAGGCTGTCAGGTGATGTTAATGCAGCTAGATTACGGTGCAGAGCTAATTTGCACAACAAACCTCATCAAAACAGTTGAGCAATTGCCTCACTATCTGCGGGAAAGATGAGCAGAAGTTTCCGAGAGCACAATTGAGTGCAGGATGGAAACTAATCTCAGCGATTTGTTAAGTTTTGTGGAGAAAAGTGTGGCAGTCAGTGCTATTCAGTATGGTCAGTTGGATGCTCGCTCAGAAAGCAGGACCAGTAACTCATCACCCTATGGACTCTCTGGAATCAGGTACTGGAGGTGCAACATCGAAGTAAATGCCATTTTGTGTTAGTTTTGCACCACAGAGTTAGCTATGGATAATCAGCACAAATTCCTACCGGAGACTGCGATCGTAGTAAGGGAGAAATTCAACGTCGACGACTGCCTGGTGTCATTCTACTTGATATCCGAGGCCAGGGCTGTGGCAAATGAACTTCGAGCGATGGTGCAGCTATGTGGTTTCTGACGCACCAAGTGGGTTTATAACCGTTACGGAGTCATTGGAGATGAACCTCTGGTTACAGGGTCCCAGATTTCTTTTAGAGCCTGAAGAACAATGGACAAAAATGCCAACTTTGTCATGCTTGTTAAAGGAAGACTCCGAGTCTAGACGCACTCATGCGATTGCCACGAAATCGAGCTTCCATTTTATACTGGATCAGCTAGTACCAAGGTACCCCAAATGGACTAAATTACTGCGGGCCAACGCTTGATTATCCTGTTACGTTAGCCTTGTGTCAGTGATAATGTGCGCTAGACAAAACGCGTCACTCAGAGTAGGAACCCTTCATGTGTTCGAAATCAATGCCTCCTCTGCGAAAGCTTTGAGGAGATTTTTGAGGGACGAATTCGTCCTTTCCAATTGCTCATTGCCCTGCGGCTCGTAAGTTGTGGTTCGCTTCTTATTTATTCCTAGTAGTCCACACATTTCGCGAAGCAAAGAGCTTGCAAAGCAGGAGCCTTAGTCTAAATGGAGTTTGCCCGGGGCTCCCAACAGGCACACCCAGTGGTCGACAATGGTTGTTGCTGCTGTAGATGAATCCACTTGTGCAAGCGGGACAGCTTCACACCACATGGTAAAGTAATCCACCAGGACCAAGATGTACCGATTGTTTAGGGGGAGTCTCAGGCAACGGCCCCATAACATCCACACCGACCAACTCATTAGGATATCCTGCTGCCATAATTTGCAATGGTGCTCGACGTCCCATTTGAAGGCTTTTGAAAGTTTGAAACAGTTCAGTCCCCTCAGAAGTTTGAACAAAACCGTTAGAAAACTAAAACTGGCAGATGCAAGCATTCCGTATTGACTCGTCAGTACCAAATTTACAATAACATGAAACGGAGTTTTTATATCGAGCAGTTTGGGGAGCAGGGTGGATAGTCAATTGGTGGTCTAGGGAAGGTCATTAAGTCCAGGGAAGGGTCAAGTTTACGAGCAATTTTTTCTGAACATACAAGGTCGGCTTCAGTCGATTGATTGCGACCGCCTCAGCAAACCGCAAGAATCTTGGATTCGAGTGACGAAATAGGATTCTGAATGCACAAATTGGGTCGATAACGTGACCAGTGGTCAGGACGTGTCTTGCGACTGCGGACGCCGGTTGCTTGCGTGTTTCAACAACACTGTCGTTCTTCTGTAATACAGAGCTCTGCACCCACTTAGGCAAATGTTCCTTCACTCTGGAGATCAAGCACCTCTCGGTTCTGCCTATGTAACTTTCTTTGCAGTTACATGTAAATTGGTAGACACAATGTGAGGTGGCACCGACAGGCTGATCTCCTTTGATTGAAGGGACAGGCAGTTTCTGGGTCCGGGCTAATACACAGAGTTCCGCTGCGTTAAATGTTCGTTTAATCGAATTCACTAGTCTTTGGGTTGTTTGATGCATGCTATAATCACCTTTAAAAGGCAATTCTATATAAACCTTCTTTTTTCTAACTGTGGCCACCTGTTCGGAAGGTGGTTTCGGTCTACTATGCCTTTCTATGAACCTTTTTGGATACCCGTTAGATTGTAGTATAGATGTGATCAAGTCTAATTCCTTCGCAAGACTGTCCTGTGTACAGATTCGTCTTGCTCGTGTGAATAGTGTATTCACCAGTGCGCGTTTGTGATGGACCGGTGTGAAACTACTGAAGTTCAGGTATTGACCGGTCCACGTGGATTTCCTATAGACGGCTCTTTTGATAGAGCCATCCTCCCGGTGACTAGTGAGTATGTCTAGAAACGGCAAACAGTTGTCGGTCTCAAATTCACACGTTACTTTCAGGTTGGGATGACAGCTATTGAAGCGCTGCACCAGGTTATCTATTGCCTGCCTAGACTGACTGAATACCAGTGTATCATCGACGTAGCGTTTGCAATATGACAGACTCGCTATATCTGTAGCTAACTCCCGCTCAATCCTCAACGTGAGAAAGTCTGCTAGGATGGGCCCCAGTACGCTTCACATGGTTACCCCGTCTAGCTGGCGGTAGCACCGATCAAGAAAACGGAAGCTGAGGTTTTCGGTACATAACAATAAGGCTTCCCTCAGGATATCACTAGGCAGGAACAAAGTAATTTGGCTCATTTCAACGAGCTCACAAATATAATCGATTGTCTCGTGTAGCGGGACATTCGTGGATAGTGACTGAACGTCTACGAAACATATCAACTCATTAGCAAGGTTGAAGTTGTCCAAGTCGCTGATCAATTCAAAAGAAAGTGCCAAAAGTGCCGGAATTCTCGCACGATTGGCACAACAGCCTGACATCCTGTCTGCTGACGCGGCCACCAAAATCGCTGTCGTGCAGCTGCTTCCAGCTTGTTTATTCCCGCAAGTCCGAGCTCTAGGTGCAAGTCTGTCAGAACGCTACGTACCATGGATTGAGCGACCACCATCATTCTCATGTAAACGGACCCGTATTGGATGGATAACAGACCCTCTGTGTTAAAAAGCACTTATTCCAAAAAACTTGCTTTATTTCCCAAGGGAAATGAATGCTTCTATTTTGACAACTCGAATGCCCGCCATCACTTTGGAAGATCCGTGTTCGCGCGCTTGCTTCTGATTGGCCCGTTCAGTGTCCTAGGACCAAGGCCACCGGAAACCTATAAATACAGCTGTTTTGAGCCGATGTTTTGCCTTCGGACTGAGCATCAGATAAAGCTCTTTTGAAGGCCGTTCTTTTCCTTTCTTGTTGGGGGGTTCTAAGTTGCGAGAGTTGGGTCCGAGTACTTGCGTTCCGATCATTCGTATCGTTTGCGATATCGTTGCGTTTTATTCGTGATCGAGGTACTGCTCGCGGTTTTCCTGTCCGTTCTTGCCTTTCTCTCTCAGGGAGTCGTAACACTCTGCCATCTTGAGCTGTTACCATAGCGCCCGAATGCAGCGAGATTCATAGCTCTCTTCTTCCATTCCCTTGTTCGTTGTTCTGACACTATTGTTGCGGCACCATTCATAGATTAAATAGTATCGGGATCTTTTGCTTGAGCCTGCCGCCAGCGGACATATTCTGCACCCTGTAGGTGGATCGACTCCACGTGTTGCATGGTACAAGACAGACGTTCGCCGTGATTGCGCGCAAGACGCCTTGACAATGACTCAGCGTTCGACTGTTATCTGCCTGGTCTGTGTTCACGTACAGAGTCGTATTTCTGTAGGATCTCCCACAGTCGGTCTAACTGCTTCTCTGGGTCTTTGAAGTTTTGTAACCAGCTGTCTGTGCGCACAATAAGACTTTTGCCCAGAAGATAATGTCGGAAATGTCGCACAAAGAATACTAGCGCAAGCATTTCTCCTCTGGTCGTACAGTAGTTTCTCCAGCATTTACCTAAACACCGGCTACCGTAGGCTATTACTCTTTCCTTACCCTCTTGTCCGTGTTGCGAGAGAACCGTCCCGATTGCACTGTCGCTTGCATCGGTATCCAGAACAAACTTCCCGACTTCTGGCGACAGATCCGGAAAAGCTAGCGCTGGCGCCGTGCACAGAGCTTCGCGTAGTGTTTCAAAAGCGTGGTCACATTCTTCCATCCATGTGAATTCCTGACTATATTGTAGTAGTCTGGTAATGGGAGTAGGAATGCGAGTGAAATCAGTGATGGAGCGGTGATAAGAGAACTCTATCCCTAGGAAGCTCCTCAGCTTGTTTGCGTCCTCCGGCGTATGTCAAGGTCGAATTTGTTCCGTCATTCTTAGGCCTGTGCGGACACATGTCCCCGAGATTACATGCCTCAGGAATGTTACCTCATTGGGTAGGAAGTGACATTTTGAAGGCTTCAGTTTTAAACCGACTCCATCCAGGCGGTCCAGCACACTCTAAATTGCGTATCAGTTCTCGGTTGGACCTCCCATGGACTATGACATCATCTAGGTACACTAGGCAGGTCCTAGGGATCAAGTCATGCAATGCTTTCTTCATCAAGCGTTAAAATGTCGCAGGTGCGTTTGATAGTCCAAACGACATAACCTTGAAGTCGTACAGCCCCGACGGTACGGTGAAGGTCGTCTTCGCTCGATCATTTTCTTCGACCTCCACCTGCCAATAGCCTGATGCCAAACAGGTCATCAATTCTTGGTAACGGAAATGCGTCTTTGTCACTCGATTGAGCTTCCTGTAACCCAGGAATAACCGTAATTCGCCGTCTCTCTTTTTTACCAGGACTATTGGGACAGCCAATGAAGAATTCGAGGGCCAGATCACGTTCTTCTGGAACATGCCGTCAACCATCTTACGCACCTCATACTGAAGATATGCAGATATCCTGCGTGGGGTATCTTGATTGAAGACGATCTCCTGTATTAATTCCATGCTTCAAAATGCTTGTACGACCCAACGTTGCTCCCTTCCACGCGAACACTCGTGGCAGACTTATGATTATCGATTTGAAGTATTGAGCACTTCACGAGTTGCTGGGTGCCCCACTCGACTGGATCATCTGGTCAATTTGGCTATTCACTTCGGAAGGGGCGGTAGTGACATAGAGAGAGAAGTCGGGTATCTTATCTTAAGGCTGTGCAAATCGAGCGTGCACCTAAGACGACCTAAAAGATCCATCCCAACTACAACACAGAATGGGAGGTTGAGGCTCACCGCAAAACTGTGCTCTATATGGCATCCGGTTATTATAACCGGCGCAACGATTCTGCCCTCCGCCAGCATTTGGGCACCGCTGGCCGTAAGGATGCGTTGATAACACGGTTTCCACCTGTGGCCCGGGACTCTGCGTACTGTGCGTGTGTCGGTTACACTTGATGAAGCTCCAGTATCTACCAGACCTACAACTGCTATTCCACATATTATTATCTGAACCGTGGGTTCTGCCGGCGGTTGGGAAAAATCAATAGGGGAAAGAACATAAACTCGACTGTAGGGATCACCTGTTCTGACGTAGCTTCCGGCAGCCTGCCCGACAGTTTCGGAGACTTGACGATTTGCCCGGAATGCGATGTCACATGGTCTACGCGACTTGTTCCACCAAGGTCGCCAACATACCGCAAGTGGCTAGGTCCCCGATACCGGACTGAGCCTCTTCTATGCATTAGGGGGCTGTTCCTCTGACTGGTCGTCCGTGCCGCGATGCATTGTTGTGCTGGTTGGCCGACGGCTTCCTTGAACCGCTCGAGGTACTCAGCCAACCGCATCGCGACATCAAGGTCGCTGGGGTCGTTGGCCGGACCTCCTAGTCTAGCTGTTCAAGAATCCGTTTCCATAGTTTCTCTGAGGACTCTTTCTCATATCTGCGTTCAGCCGGGTGCCGCATTTCACGAGCAAACGACCGAACGGATTCCCCCTCGAGCTGTCCACGAGAATGGACCTGGTGTCGGTAGACAGGTGAATGCAGGGGGCGTCCAACAGACGCCGTAGCTCGGTGAACGTCTCATCTGATACAGTGGTGTCCAGAATTTTTACCTCGACAACAATATGGAAGGTCTCCCTGTTCAGCAAATTCAGGAAAAAGTTGTTGTACGACTCTGTTGGGAAGTTACGGAGATAAGCGCTTATTTGACCTTTCCAGCGGGAATAGTGCCCCCCCACAGTAAACTTGTCGGGATGTGGGATCGATAATTGCACTCCCGCTGTTGTGGATTTCGTCGATAGTCTGCCTAGGATGTTAGTCAGGGTTTGCATGAGGTGACAGAAGTTTCCGGATGTGGAAGGAGTGGATGAATATTGGTCTTCTTCATGGTACAAAAGTACAAGGGAGTCACTGTTAAATAAAAGTGTTGTGCTTGTTTGTCTGACTGTCCATTTGTACGAGATTCTTGTGCACAACGTTGACTTAGTGGTCACTTCAAATTCGACTCGTGCACGCCATCTAGTTTCGGTTGCGTGTTACACCACGTGTAAAATGCAGTCCAGCCGCTTCCGCTCAAACTGTCTGTGAATCAAATTCGGGGAAAAGCGGAGGCATCGGGGAACAGCGTTCTTCTGAATTAGGGGGTCCAACAAAAGTCCTGTAAAGGGAAACAACGCGGACATGAATGAGCCAAAGGCCCAGTAAGCCATGCACACGACTTACACAGACGTGAGCTAGAGCGGCACCGTCAACAAAGCAGCACGTCCCGTTACACAACTGTAATGCGCGACGGAGTGGAAGCACTGATGAACAGCGTCTCTGAAGTACGGGAGCACAGCGAGAATCTGGAACGGCAACAACAACCGAAACAGCATGAGCCAGAGGCCCGGTAAGTCATGCATACAACTCACGCAAACGAAAACCAAGATGGCCTCAATTACACGACAGCGAAATACGTTACACAACTCAAATTTAAATCGCGCTCGCTCGCTATTTTTGGTTGCGCGCTACACCTGGTGTGACCTTGAACTATTTAAAAAATTGCCCTCTCACAGACTTGTAAAAATTAAATTTATGTAACATTCCACTTTTTAGGACAAAATCTTTGAAGCGAGCAAACTATCTTTTTCTCTCTCGCGTGCGTCGAAGTTTCACGAACAACAATTATTTGCTTTTTGACGACGTTCATTTGATAGCAGGCTTCACGTCTGCACTAGTGTTTGATTAGTTGTTTGGTTATCGTTTGTAAATATCTGCAACGATAGCGTATAACCCAGCGTGGTTCTCACATGTGCGTTGAGGAATATATATTATTCATTTGTCTGCTGGTTCACCAAGTGCTTTTGAAAAGTTCGCACCCAGTTGTGCATGCTCATTTTCTACGGTTACTGCTGTTGCAGCAAGTCGCCGGATGTTCGAGGTCTACTCCATATCAGTTGTATCAGATGGTTTAAAATTAAAAGTGAGTCAAATGAAAAAATTCCCTCCGAGAATCACCGATTGACAAGCATATATTGCGCAATGTATTCAAAATAATGCAGACAGATGAAAGTCAAATAAAAAAGGAATGTCGAAAAGCGAGGGGAACGTTAAAACTGTAAAAGATTCAGAAGAGAATAGAGCCTATTGATGGGAGAAAGACGGAAGGCGTACCGAAAATTAACTAAACAGTTGAGGATTTATTGCTGATACTCCGTCGCAGTGTGCATCCTCCCATAAACCGCTCAATCATCACCGGCTCATATTGCGACCATGGGTCCCACGATCCGTCACCTGCGGCCGTTCGCACCCTGAATGTGGCAATTACGCTGTTTCGGCGTGACGCTCAATGATCCTTGATTGACCCCTCATGTGGGCATTTAGTGCGTCTTCGGTGGTGCCCCAACTCGTGGCTCAGTCAAACAAACGAAATGTCACAACGGCTACTCAGTTTGTGACAGGTGTGTGAAAAACGTGTTTATCACAGTTCATCACGGACCACGTTCCTTTCAACGTGCGCCGGCATTCACACCGACTCGTACTTCGAAGAAATACGTCAGCTGCAGCGTAACATCCGAAACGCTGTGTTACCACAACGGCCTCATTCCTCTCATACACTCAACTGAATGGTTGCAACCAACATGCCCTGACGCTCACCAGACAGACGCACATATTGGATCTCATAGTCACCATTGCTATTTCGTCCGTAGAAATACTCGTTCTACAATAATTTCAACGAAGCGACCACAATGTCCTCAAACGCCTGTTCGACTAACTCGGTGCGGAGTTATTGCTGATACTCCGTCGCAGTGTGCATCCTCCCATAAACCGCTCAATCATCACCGGCTCATATTGCGACCATGGGTCCCACGATCCGTCACCTGCGGCCGTTCGCACCCTGAATGTGGCAATTACGCTGTTTCGGCGTGACGCTCAATGATCCTTGATTGACCCCTCATGTGGGCATTTAGTGCGTCTTCGGTGGTGCCCCAACTCGTGGCTCAGTCAAACAAACGAAATGTCACAACGGCTACTCAGTTTGTGACAGGTGTGTGAAAAACGTGTTTATCACAGTTCATCACGGACCACGTTCCTTTCAACGTGCGCCGGCATTCACACCGACTCGTACTTCGAAGAAATACGTCAGCTGCAGCGTAACATCCGAAACGCTGTGTTACCACAACGGCCTCATTCCTCTCATACACTCAACTGAATGGTTGCAACCAACATGCCCTGACGCTCACCAGACAGACGCACATATTGGATCTCATAGTCACCATTGCTATTTCGTCCGTAGAAATACTCGTTCTACAATAATTTCAACGAAGCGACCACAATGTCCTCAAACGCCTGTTCGACTAACTCGGTGCGGAGTTATTGCTGATACTCCGTCGCAGTGTGCATCCTCCCATAAACCGCTCAATCATCACCGGCTCATATTGCGACCATGGGTCCCACGATCCGTCACCTGCGGCCGTTCGCACCCTGAATGTGGCAATTACGCTGTTTCGGCGTGACGCTCAATGATCCTTGATTGACCCCTCATGTGGGCATTTAGTGCGTCTTCGGTGGTGCCCCAACTCGTGGCTCAGTCAAACAAACGAAATGTCACAACGGCTACTCAGTTTGTGACAGGTGTGTGAAAAACGTGTTTATCACAGTTCATCACGGACCACGTTCCTTTCAACGTGCGCCGGCATTCACACCGACTCGTACTTCGAAGAAATACGTCAGCTGCAGCGTAACATCCGAAACGCTGTGTTACCACAACGGCCTCATTCCTCTCATACACTCAACTGAATGGTTGCAACCAACATGCCCTGACGCTCACCAGACAGACGCACATATTGGATCTCATAGTCACCATTGCTATTTCGTCCGTAGAAATACTCGTTCTACAATAATTTCAACGAAGCCACCACATTGTCTTTGATCTTCCTTTCGATTTCGTCTTCTTTCTCTCTTTACCCTATGTTTACACCTAGCCCTTAATTACATGCTCGGAATGTGATCAAATTCGATTCGAATTTTGGATGGTTCTCTCCGCTGAATGTCTGAATTTCCATGGAATTCCATCTTCAGTTTTTTCCGACGATAATCTCCTCCAGCAATCTACTTGTGTCTCATAAGGACCAACAACGTCAAAGGTTATCCGACACACCAGCGGACCAGGACATAAATAATATATATTTCCCAACGCATGTGTGAGAAGCAC
>QNGE01009223.1:0-13529 GCA_008508345.1 Paragonimus westermani | reverse complement strand
TGTCATCCAACTTCTGGATTAACAACACTACTGTCATCTCTCAACGTCCCACAGTTGACCCTCTCCACATCATTGGTGAATTCATGAGGAATTAATTTCGCATACAGCCGTTTTCGGTACCTCTCATCAGTTTCACACAATCACGTGAGGAAGTGGGCGTTGTATGTTGAAAGTAGAAAGAATCAGGGAGGTCACTAAAAATCTCTTGATTTTTGTGGATTGCAGCATACTGTGGGGAAGTGAGAGTGCTGGCAAATGTGTTGGATTGCCATATGCGTTAGACGTGCGTTCGCCAGTGCCAGGCGGTTTACAATTGCTCGGCCTTCAAGTGGCTTCGGGGCAAGTTGTTATGGGAGGTGGATGGTTTGCCCGAACCGCTTTTGGCACACAGACAGATGTGCCAACAGCTCCGACCGTTGATAGGCTTGACGAGTCTTGTGTACCACTGGAAACGTGGTGGATCTATTTGACGGCCCTTTTCAACTAAGTGGGAACCAGTGACGCTAATTGTGAGCATTCTAGAATCGTTTTGAGGCGATTCCTGGGGATTTCAAAATTCTACTTTTATGGTTGCCATGTGGTTCTCTCAATGCAACCAGCCTAACAGCGAGAGACGAGAGAGAAGATACAGAATAAAAGGATGGAACTTGGACGAACTAACCTCGAGGCAAGTCATCTACCAGGTTCTTCAAGCTCACATCACGGGTGTCAGCGTGTGATTGTTATGGCGCTTGATTGGATGTATCTTAATGATCTGATGACGTTCACGTGTTCATACGATGTCGTATAACAGTATCTTGCCTAATAATATCAGACGAGTTTTAACCATCCACCGACTGTCGGGATATCTGATGGATGTGAACAGTGGTGGTGTTGTTCGTAGCTCGGGTTGATGGTTGTGGTATTATTATGTTCGCGGAGCTTGGCAGTCAGGCGGCAAACGTTTCATCACCAAGCAAGGTGACATTATCAGTGCGTAGATGTTTTAGCGTATAGTTTTGAGCGTGGAGTTTGGTGATGTTTGATGGATGCCTGCTCTTATACAGCAGAGTTAGTTGACCTACTGACCTGAATTCTGGCCTTCCGCTTTTTGTCGTGTTTGACCTTTGATCCGACCCACTATTGGTTGATTTTGTTGCACTTGAACTTTGACCTGATGTTGTCTTGTTTACTCTTTGAAATCCTTGAGCTGGAATCTGATTAGCTGCTCCCTATCGTTACCGATTCGAGGTCACAATTCGGTAACGACAGGGAGCAGCCAATTAGATTCCAGCTAAAGGATTCCAGGGAATAAACAATCGAACATGGGGTCAAAGTTCAGGTGCAACAAAATCATCCATCAAACATCCATCAAACATCACGAAACTCCACACTCAAAACTGTACGCTAAAACACCTACGCACTGATGATGTCANAGGTGACATCATCAGTGCGTAGGTGTTTTAGCGTACAGTTTTGAGCGTGGGGTTTGGTGATGTTTGATGGATCCCTGCTCTTATACAGCAGATTTAGTTGACCTACTGACCTGAATTCTGGCTGTTCGCTTTTCGTCGTGTTTGACCTTTGGTCCGACCCGCTGCTGGTTGATTTTGTTGCACTTGAACTTTGACCTGATGTTCTCTTGTTTATTCTTTGGAATCCTCGAGCTGGAATCTGATTAGCTGCTCCCTATCGTTACCGATTCGAGGTCACAATACGGTAACGACAGGGAGCAGCCAATCAGATTCCAGCTAAAGGATTCCAGGGAATAAACAATCGAACATCGGGTCAAAGTTCGAGTGCAACAAAATCATCCATCAAACATCCATCAAACATCACCAAACTCCACGCTCAAAACTGTACGCTAAAACACCTACGCACTAATGATATGACCTTGCTTGGTGATAAAACGTTTGCCACCTGACTGCCAAGCTCCGCGAACATCATAATACCACACACTCAGCAAGCCTTCACGTGTTCCAGTAGTGATTGGCAACAAACATTTCTACGGTTTAAGACGGATTTTGACAAGTCCAAGTGGCTCGTTTGGCCAAGTGTTTCGTAATACCAACGAAACCTGCCGTTTTGATGTGGCTACATCCAAACTGCTCACTGACCGCGTAATTTTCCCCGCTCTGCTCCATCAATTTTTGTTCTGACAGCCTTATCTGGAGCATCCCGGCGACTGGTGCACCATGCGGTTGCCAGACACTACGTAGGGACAGATAACAAGAATGCAGACCTGGACGGGCCGTGTAGGCAATGCCGCAAACCTGTCAAAATCTCACCTCTACCGTGACCTCAACTTGGGCGGCCGTGGTTGCATCTTCACATGCACCTGACCTGACTACTCGGAAGCACGGCATAAATAGATTCGGTGACCGGGGACGTATTTCAAGTGACCGGAGTTTGTTTAGTTTGTCACACTGCCACTTAAATCATCATCATTTCTCCATGAAGAATTTTCAGTCACCGTGGTCTCTGGGAGGCCTGGGTTTTGGACAGCGGATGAGAGTTCACTCCGACCTATTTTAAGGGTCTTAGAGTGTCAAACAGCCTCCAGCAACTACACTCACCATCATGTTACTCGCTGTCAGGTGGTGAAACAAAGCGCCCTGAGGACACATTCGTGGGTAGACGACAACCGAAGAAATGGTGCAGAAATTCGTGTCTGCCTCCCTCCCTACGCCAATCTCAGCATTCCTTACTCGATTATCACCCGCTGGAGTTGTCAAGGGTCGTACGCTGAGAACAAAGTTTGACGCACTGATCCTGGTGGAAGCGTCACCAAAAGGTGCCTAACTTCTCCCCTGACATGAATTTACCGTAGATAATCGGGTTAATGCCAGGGGCTAGTGCCCAGGTAAACCCTCATTTAATGGCGGCCACAATCAACTACCGTCGCTGTCCCGAGTGATGTCACCTTTGGACGAGACATTCGGACGTGCCATCGTAGCCAACCCCATGCGTGCTTTTTAACAAACACAGAAATTGAAAAGTTAGCTGCCACTGGACCTATTACTCGACAGCCACGATGTCAAAAGCCTAAAAGCACAAACTACGACCATATCAAGTTCAGTGACATCCACCTAGGCGACAACTACAGAACTTGGCAGTACCCAAGAACATCGCAGCCATGATGACGGGCGGATCGCAGACTACGACATCCACTGTGGTATTCCGTGCGATGACTATCCTTTACACTTTATCTTGTGAGTGTTCGTATACGTCCTTTCGTTAACTTGACCTGTTTCTTCGTTGGAAAGTACACATTGTTACAAACAGCCTGGTTACCGCGGAGATAAGCAGAAAATTCCGCTGACCCTAGATTGGTCGCGCGGTGACACTCTCAACACCGTGAACGTGTTGACTTTCTACACCCCGAAATTTGACTTCTGAATCGCGCGTATAACCTCTCTGGCGTTAGCCCATCGTAACATTTGATACTGTCTATCTTCCATAGGCGTTGATCCTTCAACCCGATCCACTTAAGCATGTCCGTGAGTCTTTCCAGTTTAATCAGACCCCCGTTATTATTTTCTTCCACGATTTCGCGCCTGCTTTCTGCCGTTATAATTTCTACCATGCCCTCCATCCCCTGTCATTTCTCTGATTAGACTACCACATAGTTGATAACCCCCTATATCCTAGGAATAGCATTTAAGAAAGTTTGCTTTTTGCCATCAATCACTGTGTTGAACGCCACTGCGGATCTTGAGATTAAACACACCGCGATGATATGGCCTAAATATAGCGCGCTCACTCCCAGGCGGTGGTTTCACCAAATATTGGCCGTTTTTACGATTCACCCTGTAACCTCCGAGTAAATGGGTTTCTCATACTTGATGTAATCCCTTCTCATTCGATGTCGCTGCACAACTAAAGCGATTTTTGGAGTGTGTCACTTCTGATTTTTGCTCAAACTTCTGAAGACAGGTAGCATAAGATACACTAGAAACTCATTGGTGAATTCAATGTATGACTTGTCCAAACCAGCTGAGTAAATTACTGGCTCATCATCCCAGCATGGCTTGCGCAGAGGGTGCCCATTTGCAACAAATTTCCTTTTGGCTACTGACCAATGGGAGCCGTCAGTCGCTCAAAGCACGAGTGAATGTTGTGTGACTTAACTTTGCCATGAAGTTCCCTCGAGTAAAACACGCCATGTTATCCAACAATCTACACAACATTGACACCCACGAAAACCTTCTCCGACGACTACTCTCCTACTTCATTAATCGCCGTTTCCGCGCTTGGGTCAACTTCCGCTTGTTTGGCCACCACTGGGGCAATAATGAAGCTTTCCAAGGCACGGCCGTTATACCCCCTCTCTTCTCACTGTCCTCTCTCGTACTGCTGTTCGCGGATGATGTGAAAATCCGGCTCAACCTAAAAATTCCCGACGACCCCATCCTCGTACAAAACGTCACAAACAGTCCATCCGCTTATTCTTAGACCAGCCTTCTGGAATTCAACTTCGATAAGTGCAAGCTGATGTACACTCGGCATAATTCAGGCGCCACTCATAATTCTAATGACGTCATCCCTTAGCCTACACCTACTGAGAGCGACTTATGGATATTCGTTTTCAATACTCTTCCAAATCCACCAAAAACAAGAGCTAATGTCAAGAAAACCAGCAGGAATCTGGCGTCCACAAACAACTGGTTAGCAATTTTCACCCCACAAGTTTCAACCTTCTCTATAACACCTTTGTTCCGTGTCATCTCGAGAAAGGCGCTGTGACCTGATCCCGCCTCCATCAGGATAGGGCACCACCTAAAGGTGTTAGGGATACATATGAAGTCTCGCAAAGAAAGACTGAATGAATTTACCATGCAGCCGCATGCTGAGCTCTGCCTACCACCTCTGTGAATAGCGCTTCGATGATGCATTCCTTTACGTATGGACATCAGAGCAGTCAACTGAAACGTCCGCATAGTTCTTACCTTCACGCGTCCACAGAGTTGGGAAATTTCCGCATGATGGTATCGTCCCTGCATATTCTGTGCCAGCCTTTAAGGGTATCGCCGATCTGGTGATTCAACGAGCGATGCGCGGGTGCGAAATCGGTAGCTCATATTCCCCTGGTGAGTAAGGTTCTTATTTCAATGTTGTTCGAAGCTCAATTTTCCGGTAAGGCAACCATGAAGAAGCTGGCATAACACAACTTTTACCAGATACAGTGCGTTGGAACAGTTAAACAGAATAGCATCTAGTCGGCTCACTCAATCGTAAACCGAACGACAATGGAAACTATGACGCAGCGCGTTGTCATTTGTGCACTGATAACAGTTCAAGAAAATGAGTTGCGGAGGGGAGGCACGTTAGGTTAGTTGAGTGTCGGGAAACCGCGTTTTTAGCCCCGGTACGGGCATTTCATCTCATTACTCTGACGAAAACGAAGGTGGGATTATAAAGCCGGAATCATCATCATCATAGACAATACATCAGTGGTTCACACTAATGCTCAACTGCTGCACAGCCATGAAGAAAAGGCAAAACCTATATAGGAAGAGAAAGGGAAAAAGAAGGTGACGGGATGGGACCTAAATACTGAAAATGATTACGTCCAGATTCAAACATTCAACATCAAGGTGACTCCACCTTGCAAACAAACAACCGAGCTGCAAGTGATAGAATAGCGTCATCAGTGAGACAGCTTCCTCACGGCTTTTACTGCCCCGCGTGATTAACTGCACTCACTTCACAGACAACTCGAACAAACAACGCCAACACTCACGCCACTAAGCTCGATTAGGCGCCATCTCACCTAGAGTCTCTAGCACTCAAATCCGTGAGTCACGATGGTTCCAGCCCGGGAGACGAACTGCTACTGCTGACCCTACTCCATTATCCTATCAAAGTCGAAATCAGCAGGAATGTACTGTAGAATGTGCAAGGTCATCACAAATGTCAACGTGGAAGTGATGGAAGGAAAAAATCTTCTTTTCACTTACTACTTATACAAAACGTAAACGTCTAGGAAAGCCTTAAGTTCTATCCGGAAACGAGCGTCACGACGAACTGGCCGAGGGCAACAGACGATAATCCTACGGTAATGAAAACCTCTACAGGTACCTGTTTGAGATCCCTTCATGAAGTTTTCATCGCGACCTCTTAGCTCATACGGACATGTGAGAATAGGGGTTTTTACATCAGCATTCAGGAGATGAGAGGAAAAGTAAGAAAAGAGATTTTTTCGGAGGTATCAGTAGTTCGCAGGCAAAGGTGAGGGATTTATGGTTGTTACTACTACGGAAAGTTCCGAAGACCCGGTGCGCATTCGTGTTTCGTCTAGGGCCGGAATAAACAACCGAATGACAGCATTCAGACAATGGTCGGATACTAACCCATAGACAGATTAAAAACCCCTCAGCGTACGCGCAGTCGGCGGTTTCCGATAGATAGGAAATCGGCAGGCGTGAATTCCACGCGGCTGCCAATTGCACAGATCGATTAGTTGTTAGGCGGAATGAAAGTTAGATAAGTGGATTGGAAAACGAACTACCTCAATATCCTAGAGGCGACGTGCGGCCATGAGTTCGGAACTATCTTGCATGTCATGCCGCAGGCATTTCGCTGGGGCCCTCTGCTCTCTAAATCTTTTTTTCAGCTTGAGGAAACGTCCGTTTTATCGTGCTCGACATAGTGGATCGTTCTGATGGCTCTTTCGTGATAGTGTGGGATGGAGGGCAGACAAAAACCAGGCGCCTAGGTACTTTTTAATACCGGCTTCCTAAACGCGCACTCCTGCGGTCCTTTTGAACGCCAGTGTGAGTTGGAACCGCCAATCAAGAAAATATAGGAAAATTCTAGGACTTTTGAATTATCTGGAGATGGTGGACGCTAGTGAGCCCCTACTAGCCAGCGACCGGAGCCAATTAGGCGGACTGAGCACAAAACGGTTTTCCGGACTCCAGCACTCACTGGATTGTTGAAGAGGAAGGCCCGAAAAGAATATTGAACATAGAGAGTTTTATTCGCGCGGAAGATAACCATATCCTCTCAAGCAAGCTCAAAGTCTAGGTAGGGAGTGCTGAGACATGACTCCGTTAAGGCAACAATCCCAGGCCTTAGAGAAAGATGAGGTTCTTGCGTTGATAAAAATACATTTCACAGAATTACTGATAAACAAGTGAACGTTATTCGGGAAATGTGTACGAGGTAGTTTATCGAAAACGCAACGTTGCAGGAGGTCGCCGATTCCACAAGAGCCGGCCATGGTGATTTCTTTGAAGTTATTAAATCCTCAGTAGGTGCCACCAGGCGAATGATATGCACGCGATGAGTGGCTTTCAAAAACTCCGTCAACCTTGAGTACGGTCGCGGTGGAAAGAAATCTCGACGTGGATGGCGGAAGCGCCCCAGCATGTTCGATGCCATCTTATGTGAAGTGACAGTAACATTGCGAATTCACGATCGAGATTTGCCCTGCTCTGATTTGAGCCCTAGTGTGTGGTAAGTACGTTGAACCCGATTGTTGGTTAGTCCAAGTGAAGTTGGCAGAAGTCGCCACTGACTTCTGTTGCGTTCTATGTCGTCGCAAGTGGAATCCAGGACACTTCCAATGACAACAGCATCGGCGAACCCAGTTGTCTCGCTGACCGCGGCAGAGAGTTTGAAACACATGGATTCATGACTATTTTGAAGCAGAGGTCCCTCCAGAGCTCTCAACCATGCTCGTTATGGAGCTGTAAGCAGCTGGCGGCACATTCCAGAAGGCCCTGAACAATGACAGAACCTTCCCGAGAAGAAGACCCGAGCTTTTTAGGGGCGACTTTGTTGGTAACCTGAAGAACTTCGTCAATCTTTCGTCTTAATTACCGCAGCTCTCACACGCAGCAAGATTAAGCTTTTCAAATAGGACAGAACGAAGAGACACTGGATTTAGTAGTTTGCTTGTACGTTGTTGGCGTTGGGTCAGTAGCAATCGGCACGAGAGTTCTCGGGGCAATCAAGATAACACTCTTTGACTTCTCCCCTGAAGCAACCGACGCATGTGACACTGTGCCCGTGGTATTCGCGTCACATAACTTACTGACCACAACCAGTGGACCAAGGAGTGTTTGTTCACTGCGTATGATGGGACGCTAGCCTTAAAACCAAGAGCACATACAGCAGTCCTACGGCTGAGAAAAACAAAGCGGGTGCGGTTCAGAAGTGTTACTGACAACATTTTGTAAATCGCGCTAGAAAGGCCTAGGTACAAGGAGTGGAACAAAGTGTAGCAGGGCAAGCACTGAATATGGCGATTCCCCGCGCGGAAAAACTTCACATAAGGTCCACAAGGAGCAGTAAAAATTCGGCAAACCGACGTACAGAGAAACTCAAACTCACAGTATTCAAACCTCCCGCCGAATGGAATTTCTTTCGTAATCTAGATACATCGATTATTTCCGACTTCAGGTTCGTCGTCTCTGGAACAGTACTCCACCACCCCATGACGCGGGGCATCCGAAAAGAGCTGTTTTCTTGACACCAATCCACACCAAACTCTGTGGTTCCGACTGGCCCCACACAATTCACTTCCGATCGGTGATCAGGTCATCAGCCACAACAGAGAACCCACGCGACTAAAGAACACACAGTTTTGAGTCCAACGATTTCCGTAAATCCTCATGAACCCAGCATTCGAGTTCCATTCATAATTGTGAACAAACACGTCGAACGGCCGAATTTTCCCACTGTTTGGTAAAGCAATCACAGAGTATGCGTATGCGTATCCCGATTTATGTGCTAGCGGAACACATCTATAATTGTGTCTCTATAGAAGGGTGGTTTTCTACATAGAACAGACACACCGAATTTGGTAATGTTAAGTATTGGCGCATACCTCAGAACATGCGATCAAAAGGGTGCTGAAGGTGGAGAAATGGCAAGAGAAGGCTGTCTCAAATATCCGCAAACCTGAACATATGTTGATTGAGTTCTCTAAGCCTAGACATGGAGGCAGTTTCCTGTCAGCTGCAGTGAACATCAGAGACTCCACAAAAGTGGAGATCGTAGTCAATCCAGATAACTCATCTAAGACGAGGGGGAGTGTAACGTTATCTGCGGGACAGCCACCCGAACTTTTGCTCTCGCCCAGGCTGCGCATCAAGAAACCTGCACGTGTACATCAAACGACCGTGATGCAAGAGTCCCGCGTCGAAGCTGGCACATTCTCGCGTCTCTCTACTAGTTTCTCTGGTATCACACACGAAGACTGAGCAAGAGGATGCAGACCGGAGCGGGTTAGAATATACGCTGGTTCGGAAGGCCTAGCTATTCTATAGCGAGTGATCGCTACTCCTCCGAAAAAAGGCACGGCCTTCAGAAGTGGTGTCCGACCTCGTCTTCTCTCATAATCTTGAGATGACGTCAAGGAGGCTGGGTGAGGGGAGGCTACTCTTGGTCTGTACTAGCGCCCGCAGTGTTGAGAACAAGTGAGATGAACTCCGAGCCGTCACCACAGTTGCGGATTCCATAGCAGTTAGTGAGTTGTGGCTGAGGCGGGAGATGAGCATTGAAAGCCTCTGTCCACCTGGACGTTGTGTATACCGGGCGGATCGACAGGACGAGAAAACTAAGAGAGGGTCCTTGTTTCTTGTCGCTTAGCATCACGAACAACGTTTTCGTGGGGAACGTATAACGTCCAACGTGCAAGTGGTTGTTCGCTTCTCGAGACTGCTCAACTGAACGGTGTTGCTAACATGCGTCTGCAGGAGTCCTTTGGCAACAGAGTCCGAGGACGACCGGCTGTTGGCAACATTGAGTGATCATACATGCCGATCAGAAGAGATCCCCTTTGGAAGTTTCAGTGCATCCGGGAGTTGGCCGAATCGAGGACAATGCACCGAAATGTTCTCTCGGTGGGTCTGTTTTTAAACTCCTAAACACCAGGGCTTTGGTTCCACACGTTAATCGGCACACCTGATGGAGGCCTGGTCAGAGAGCAACTGTGTTGGAACTAAGGAAAACAAGAATCCGAATGAACTAGGCACCCTGGAGGCTGGACTTCCTGTTGGTAGAGGCGATAACAGGGTCGTAAGTCTGGCATTCGCATTAGCCCCTGATGAGTAGCGTCTGGTCCAAAAGAAGTGTTGACATTGATCAAAGAGGTCAACTCAGAATCACGGTCGGAACAGGGGACGGTTAGCGATGTTGAAATTTCAGCGAGGCTTAAGACCAAGTCGCTGGAATTTGCTGTTAAGCTTGCCCCACTTCGTAGAGTCAGCCGTCACGGGAAACCACCGTGGTGGAAGCGCATGGTGGGGAATGTTCAAATCGTGATGCGTGAGCCTTGGGAGAGATACGAACGTAGAGACAGACATAGGCGCAATCTGAAGTGAAGATGGGTGCAGCGCACAGATAGGCAGGTTTGGCGGGAGTGCCGACTAGCATGAGAGGAGAACATGACTCAGGGAGGGAAGCAAAACCCAAAGGTTTATTACAACCACGTCCAGTCCAAAGTACTCACGCGAATGTCTTTTGGTTGTCTCGGGAATGAAAAAAGAGAGGACGCTCGCACTAATGAAGAGAGGGTGCGAACGATGCTTTGGTGTTTGAGAGGGTGCACACTAGGGTTGGTGACATTTCCTCGCACGTTGACGCCCCCTCTGATTTGCCCATGATGGAGGAAGTGTTAATCAGTGCTGGAGAGGTGAGAGGTCAGTTGTTACGAAGGCAGAGGACCCAGATGGCATTCACCCGGCAATTCTAGGACCACTTTGTGTTGTGATAGTGTGATGGAAATCTCGATTCACCGATTATTCAAACCCNTTAATCGGCACACCTGATGGAGGCCAGGTCAGAGAGCAACTGTGTTGGAACTAATGAAAACCAGGAATCCGAATGAACTAGGCACCCTGGAGGCTGGACTTCCTGTTAGTAGGGGCGATAACAGGGTCGTAAGTCTGGCATTCGCATTAGCCCCTGATGAGTGGCGTCCGATCCATAAGGAGTGTTGACATTGATCAGCGAGGTCAACTCAGAATCACGGTCGGAACAGGGGACGGTTAGCGATGTTGAAATTTCAGCGAGGCTTAAGACCAAGTCGCTGGAATTTGCTGTTAAGCTTGCCCCACTTCGTAGAGTCAGCCGTCACGGGAAACCACCGTGATGGAGGCGCATGATGGGGAATGTTCAAATCGCGATGCGTGAGCCTTGGGAGAGATACGAACGTAAAGACAGACAGGCGCAATCTGAAGCGAGGATGGGTGCAGCGCAGAGATAGGCAGGTTCGGCGGGAGTGCCGACTAGCATCAGAGGAGAACATGATTCAGGGAGGGAAGCAAAACACAAAGGTTTATTACAACCACGTCCAGTTCAAATTACTCGCGCGAATGTCTTTTGGTTGTCTCGGAAATGAAAAAGGAGAGGACGCTTGCACTAATGGAGAGAGGGTGCGATCGATGCTTGGGTGTTTTGAGAGGGTGCACACTAGGGTTGGTGGCAGTTCCCCGCACGTTTAAGCCCCCTCTGATTTGCCCATGATGGAGGAAGTGTTAATTAGTGCTGGAGAGGTGAGGAGTCAGTTGTTACGAAGGCAGAGGACCCAGATGGCATTTACCCGGCAATTCTAAGACCACTTTGTGTTGTGATAGTGTGATGGAAATCTCGATTCACCGATTATTCAAACCCAACACAACAGAAGATCTGACAGACGGCCAATCCAAATATCGCGTTAATGATACAACATCAGGATTGGACGAACGGTCTTAGTGTTGTACCTTCCGTTATTCGTCAATTCATCTGTTCCGTATTCCACCAATTAACATACAGTTTATGGTGTTGCATGTGCTAATGAGATAAGCCAATAACAGGCTGTGATTTCTGTAATACTGTTGTCTCAATCCATGGATAACAGTTGCTTACTGCTGCTAATACCAAGCCTTCGCCTTATTACTTGCTTGGGAGGTTTCAACTCAAGTACGATTTTGAGGGCTATTTGGAGTCCCTAATTCTGAGTATAACAAATTGGCACCGCGGAATGGAACTGCCTGCAATTGAACAATTAAATCTTCATGCTGGTGCGAGGGAAATCGAGGAATGGGTAGAACGATTTGAACTGTGGTGCAGCATTCGTCGTGATGTGAAGAAGGAAAACCAATCAGCTTTCTTCGTTACTGCCGGTGGTCGTGAATTGTATTGGATACTGAAGAATGGGGCTTATCCGAATGCCCCAGCCTCGTTGCCGTTCGACGTTCTAAAGAAACTGTTGTTAAAGAACGTGCTCCCAGTCAATTTCCAGGCCACAGAACGGGCGAAGTTCAACTCATTAGTGTGTTCAACAAGCACGAGGTTCCGTGAGTTCATCCTACAATTGCAAAAACAAGCTGCCCGTTGTAACCTCGGTGACAAGCTGGAGGAGCATGTTCGCGGATACTGTGAAACCCGTGCGACGCCCAAGCGGGTAATCGATGCAACTAGACCCCGATGAACTTTACCAGTGGACGGTTGACTGGGAGCTCCCGTTGAATGTTGCAAAATGTGGGCAAATCACGGAGGCAGAGACCGAGGACACTCTTAGATGTGTAGGAAGGTCAGAGCACGAGTGTGCATTCAAAAGACTATCGTGATGAGGAACCGGGGAATTCGGGCCCGAATGCCACATCTAAACTATTGTGTGCGGACCCGATTTTTTCATTTGTTCAAGGATGCTGAAAATCTATAGAAGGTGCAACGTAGGACTCAAATCCGGGTTTACTATTTTTCATATGGGGTTGCGAACGGTTGAATCTAATTAACCCTCAAGATGGTGTTGGCCATAGCGGTTACCGATTTTAAGCGCAAACTTGGTGCATGCTGGCTGGCATTATTTCCGGATATGGAGTGACGATAAAGTGACCGGGACCTTCTCAGCGTGTTGGCAACCTTCTCTCTTTCCTCACTCCGCATCTCTATTGTGCTTTTTAACTCTTCCCTGTCACTCGCTGGTCACTAACTGGCCACTAGCTTCGTGTCAGGTGATCCAAACTGTAAATGAACTTTATATATCTATGATCACATGTGGATATGCTGACTTCCTGGTATGTATGTGTACGTATACTCAAGTGTACATTAATAATACACCTTATATTGTCTTCCAGGGGACCCCGGAGAGCTTCCGGGAGCTGGCGGTGGGTAAAAATGTGGTGTTACATAATTACCACTGGGGGACCCATTGAGCGAAAATTGGTGCTGGTACTTAAAACCATGCACTGCACGGAAGCCCACCTACACACCCGGTTTCGTCCGCCCCTCACTTACTGCGCGCCATTCTCTCAGTTCGTCCTTTTTATTGCTCCAATCCATTTAGCCTCCCCCTAGTCTACCGAAAGACCCACCAGTGTAATAGTACAGACGGCAAGGAACAAAAGCAAAAATTAGTATACATTTTTGCTCACCGTCCCGAGTGTACAAGGCGGTTGTTCGAATCGATACATTGGTTTCTTCGTACACGCTTAACTGACGATGTCAATCAGGCTTTCACCCACTTATCTTCATTGCACATGTGGATTACGTACTTTCGAATGGAAACTTTCGCTTAGAAACTTTCCTGACATTAAAGAACGTCATGTTGATCT
>QNGE01009222.1:0-13529 GCA_008508345.1 Paragonimus westermani | reverse complement strand
TGCGTTGGGAAATTTATTATTATTATTGTTATTATTATTATTGCTGGAATGTATACGCAGTTTCAGGCCTCCTCTCCCACAGCGTTGAGCATTCAGCTAATAGAAAACGTGGTGAAGTGGAAAACGGACCATCTTAGTCATACGTGCGCACTGTAGCCCAGCGTCGCATACCATCGAGGACTCGCAGCTTTTATCTCTTCTGAGGGTCGATAGTGTTCGTCCACACTCCCCGCTAATTCTGGGAGATTTCAGTGCTGTTGGCGTCGACCGGGAAGAAGAACCCGCGTCTGTAGTAAGTTTCGGAACTAGAGTTCCCTGGGACAACATGCAGATCCAGCGCGTGAGATAAAACTGGCGTTTGAGAGTAGCGCAGGCCATCTCACTGCTTTATCAAGTGGTGATTGGATACGAAAAATAAGACACGTCACTCATTATGGGCGTTCCTATTGGGGGAATTGACCATATGACAATCATTTGTGAATTCTGCGCCAGAGGGTAGCTGATACCTTTTAAATTAACATGCAACTTTTGAAGGATTGAATTCGACAGCCTGACACTAGATGTGCAGCCGTTCTGAATGGGATCATTCATCAGGTGCTGCAGGTAGGCTTGTGGCTAATTAAACGAAGTGTGTACCTCTACACTGACAAGATGCCGCCCACCGGACAAACCCCGTTGGTGAATATCCAAAGTAGATAAGGCGGGTGGGAGAAGAAAGGTAGCTTGGCTAACTCCTAAACCAGTAGGCACGGAAACACCCCTGCGGAAACACCTCTATGTCTATGCATGAACAGTTCCGCGTACCATGAAGATACTCATTGGCTAGTGGACATTTTGGATCCCATCCGTAATGTCTTACCCCCACATTGCTTGAAGGATTCTTTCGGATTAGTTGAAATGTTAGAAAACACTCCATGGAGTACCCAATTAATGTATTCCATGGATGTTGACTCCCGTTTTACAAACGTTCCCCTTCGTGAGACAGTTGACTTTTATGTGATTTTATCTCGAGTCAGAACTGTGATATAGGTTTTCCACGTGGGTACCTTAAAGATCTTGTTTGTTATGCACAGAAAACGTTCGTTTGGATTTTGAGGGACTTGCATATAAACAGATAGACGGTGTTGCTATGGGTAGTCCGTTAGGCCCAACACTAGCTGATATCTTCTAAGGAATGATTGAGCGACAAGTCTCGGATTATATAGCTGATTCGTTATTGTACAAAAGATACGTTGATGGTATTTCAACTTCTACTGACGCTATTCATTTGACTTGTTCTTTAACTTTCTCAATAATATTCACCCAAACCTATCTTTATCTCACGAATTGGAGTCGAACAATAGTTCACCTTTTATGGAGGTGCTTATTACTAGACGTGCAGATAGTACTTTACAACGCTCAGTTCACCGCAAAGCAACTTGGGGTGGTCATTATCTGCAGTTGTCAAGTTTTGCTCCCATTGCATACAAACGGGGTTTATTTAAGACGCTGTTTCAGAGAGCCAAACGTATTTGTACTCCGGACTCTCTGAAGACAGAACAGGAGTTGTCGAGGCGAACTTTAGTAACAAATGGATATCCCGCCAAATTCATTGATGCACATAATACAGTGAAGAAGAACATTAAGCCTGTACTGACGGCTCAAAAGAAGGATGTTCGCCTATTCTTACCATTCAAGGGTGATCACCTATTCAACAACATAAAGCACAAATTAAAATCTGCCCTGGCTCGAACGTATACGGCTGCTCAGTTGCACTTATTTCATACCACTAGTGGTAGTTTGTCAAACTGTTCTATCCCCATGTTGTGTACCAGTTCACTTGCGGTTGCAGTGACGTTTACATAGGCAGAACAGACCGACAACCAGCACAGCGAGTCGCCGAACACATGCCGAAGTGGTTGAAACATCAGATGGCGCACCAGTCCCAACTTGGTGCACTGACTACTCAAAATCCAACTTCGTCGATTGCTAAACACCTCATGACAACAGGCCATCAAGTGGACCCAGTAAACTCATTCAAGATACTGTTGCGCAACCGAAATCCGAAGTTACTAGCTTTCTGCAAAGTGGTGATCATTCGAACTTACCAACGGACGTTATGTGCACGGAAGTGGTTGACACAACCGGTCGGGTTGACATGGACATGATTACATAATAAATGGTGTGCTTGTATGTGTCTAGTCCCTGTGTGTCGTTAAATATTTGATGTATATAACTGGCATGTTTCACGTTTGCGACTGATGAGAGTAAATGAAATGTTAACATGTCGCAATATATGTCTTCTTTCTGCTCTGATGAAGTGGTTAAAGGGAACTCAGTGTTTCAAATACCTCTTGCAAAACAACTGGCCGAAATAGTTTTCAACTCAATCTCCGCGGAAGGGACTGCACTGTTGAACTGCAGAATAATGCCCGAGCCGTCTACTTATCAGCACTAGTTCATGGTGACAAAGTCAATCTGGAGTGGTACTATATTCATGTCCGGGCTGAACCAGCAGTGAGCAGGGAAACAGGTACCACCAGTCTCGCTGATAGCAGCCTACTTACCAGTGCTCATTAGACAGCGGAGCATACGGCGTTACGCTTCGCAACCTACCTAGCCACTTTATCAAAAAGTTTGAGTGGTCCAGGATTGACGTGAAGCAAATTTCATGGCATTGCACAAGGGCGGAAACAAAGAGGCAGCAGGAAACCAACGACCAATGAGTCTCACTTGCATTTTACTGTGTGCGAAACTGCCATTTTGAACAAATCCTCCGAATACTTGACCGTAAACAAGCTGTTTGATGCGAATCAAAATAGAATCGTAAAGAAATGGTGTTGGCTATCCAACCTGTTATGTTTTCTGGACGGAATAACGCAATGTTTGGATGGAGGCGGACTTGTAAAAGTGTGTTATCAGAACCTCGGCAGGGCATCTGATTTGGTATCCGGTATTCGGCGGAGTACCACAGAGGTCCCTTCTAGGAACTCTACCCTTTCTAGTTTGCTTAAGTGACCTGACAATAATTGGACAATTTTCGGGAATCCAAATCCCGACGTTATCCAATGGGACTGAGTAATGCTGTCCGACTGGTCAACAAAATGTGATTCACCGGTTAATCCAGAAAAATGTCTACATCTGGGTTCACTGGGAAACATCTTATCACTACAAATAGTCAGACCGCCGCAACGCAAGATACTAGAGCTAGGGACCTCGGGGTCCTAAACCAGGGAGACTTTAAACGGGGGCGCAGTTCACTGTGGCAAACAGAACAGGGGGCTCCTTTCTTTAGCTCTTGAGATACATCTCATCCAGACAACTGGGAAATACTGAGTCAGCAGTACAAAACAGTTGTTAAGCCTCATTCGGAGGATTGTATCTAGGCCTGGAGTCTGAGGCTACTGAAAAATAAACAACACCTTGAAAGCGTGCAGAGATTGGCTAATAGATTGATATGAAGCAGAAAGCCTCAAACGATGCCAGTAGGTTGAAAACTCTTAGCATGTCTTCATTTTGACGAGGAAGGACTTGAGAGAAGCCTTGACGATCCCGGTGGGTCCTACTGACGTATCATCTAGTGGTATCTTCTAACCAATGAAGATGCCCCAACTGAAGGGGCACCACATAGAGATCGGTAGGCCGAAAGCAAGTAAGGTGGTCCGCGTTTTATTAGTCTCTCACAGTAGTAGGCGCGATGAAGAGACTCCCCCGTAAGCTGTCAAAGGCTTACAGGTTGAAGTGTTCAATTAGTGACTCGACCACGTCTGGAGGTGAGTGCTTCCTGTTCTAATTTATACTTATGTTTGTAAACCTGTGTGTCTGCCATTTGTATGTAACCGCGTTGTATGTGGTTCTGTCTGAATGTAGACAACTGTTTGTATGCAGCTAGTGTGTAAAACTTTATGTTAGTTGCCCATTCATTTTTAAGTGCGAAACAATGTTCTGACCTCCCTTACTGCCTGGTCCTACACAATTACGCTCCAGCGTAGCTCAAAATGAGGGTTTGAAACTCAGCTACTATTCGTACGGATACGCAGGAGGTACGTTGGCGTGGTTTTTCACACCCAGTCATAAGCAGCTAGAAACTTCCACTACCCAACATCCTTACTCTGGAATACCGAACTCTGTTCCCTCAATCCAGCCTATTAATACTGCGGATTTAGTCTTACCTCAATACCGTTATCCTCTAGTTTATAACCTCTTCCCACTTCCAGGTGGCTCATGAAGACCCCTAGATATGACCGGTGGGCAGATTCAGATCGCAAGCTGAGGTTGTATGTTTAAAAAAGACCCTAACTGGGGGGCTACAAAAGGAGACCTTGGGACGGAATAGAAAGGTAACGACGCCGGAACTACTTGAAAATCTTCCAAAATGAAACAAGCAGAAAAAAAACAAAAAACGATAGGATGTGCACATGCCTCCATCCCGGAAGCCACAAAGTCGGCCTCACCGGAAGATGTAATGGCAGATGGGAGTTGTAGACTTTTACCGACTTATCCACATTGCCCAGCGACCCATGTCCAACTAACTCAGTATTGGAGTTCACGTGTCGCCATCGGGCAACTGAAGGACTGAAGTTAAAATGGATTGGGCTATTCTGATTTATCAGTTATCATCCACAACGGCGGTAAGCTGTCACGCACATTTGCCGCCTGCGAACCCTTTTCTCAGCATACAGGCAGAACACTATCGTTTCTGTTAGTATTTTACGAATAAAGTGTCAAAGAATTGTCGCATTCACACGAGTGTGGGATCACACATATATTATTGGTTGTGTGGAGGTGGGTATATCCGCTTGCGTGGCCGTCTCTGCACAGTTGTTTTCATTCTATTACCGAGCTCACACACACTGCATTTCGCTCTCTCGTCTTTTCTCTTTTCCCTGCATACAAGCCCGACATTGTGTCTGCGGGTTACGGGTATCAGGCAGACGAAGTTTGAAGCTGGATCCTCACAGTCGAAGAGCGGTAAACTGTTGAGCACTAGAGCAATAAGCAAGACTATCCGGCTGCTGGCTGCCACATCCTGTGATCTGAGCCGAACCGAAACATATACCGAGATGGGGAAACCAGACGTCAAAGTTCTGAAGATTTCGAGCTCACCTGTCTGAGGATCTGAACATTCTGACTCCCGGTCGTCATTTGTCCTGTCTGTAGTGGAACGAAGAGTTGGGGCCACAGTACTACGAAGCCCTACTACTACTACTACTACTACTACTACTANACCACCAAGTAAATCTGCTGCGTATTGTGAGGAGATTGTCCCTTTCAATACCAAAGAGTACAGCGAATTCGATTCCTTCGGCGTGCTAAACAAACGTTGCCACGGTTAGCCAACCATCTCACAACCGCGTGAAAGCAGAAGGCGAAACGTGCGGGGACCAAGTGTGTATTTATTCAAACAAATAACGAGTAGTTGATGTGTACAATGAACGCAAGGTGTATGCAGAATAGTGTGTACTAAAAAGGTAAAAGGGTGTCAGACTCTCGCGCGGGTAACTAGAAATTTGGTTTGAAACTCCTCGCTCTCATTATCCATTCATATTTTTGCTATCTTGGTGCCCAATGCATCAAAAACAGTTATATACGATCATTGCTATTCGTTATCGAATAGCATAAACCACCATGTATTATCTTAATTGTGTTCGATAGTATCCGTATTATTTTCTAGCCTCGTGTTTCCTTTTCATTAACAACTGTCATCTTTACTCACAGATCATAACACAATAACACACATCAATCTCCAGTAGCATTGGTGAATCGGAATTATCGAGTGCTTGTGGTCGTTTCGGCCGCCATATGACTGTTAAGAACAGTATACGATGTCAGACGTGCCTACAATGGTACCACTTTGAGTGTACTGACCTCAGGAAGGACCAGTGTGCCTCGCTCGCTTCTTCAAAAAGACCATTTATTTGTATGAGCTCTCTTCCAAGATAGCTGCACCCCACTGAAGGCCACGTTAGATCCTCTACACGCCACCCCGAGCAAGCAGAAGTCAGACGCTTGCAAGTGTGGCTACAAGACGTCTAAAGATGTGAGCGCACAGAGAGCCACGGTAGAAAAAGCCTTGAGTGATACTCGGAGAGCTTCATCTGACATGAAGTCAGAACTGAGCTCGTTGAATGAGTACATTGCTCTCGCCCTTCCAGGCGCTGCGGCCGCTCGCAAGGAAGTGGCTTTGTCCACTGCCAAAATTAAGGAAGTCGTGACGAGCTTGAAGAATAGAGCACTCCGGAAGTAGAGGCTTGTTTTGTGGGGGCGATTTCCGACCACAATCTCCCCAGGGGAACGAGCCAGAGCCGTACTAAACGCTTGTTTCACTCCAGAGTCTACAAAAATGATTTCCGCTAGCAGACATCGCTCCAAAGCTACCGAGAAGTCACCGGGATTCCCTGTGACGCTACCCGCAAAGATTAGCACGGAGGAAGTACTGGAAAAAGCGGCTGAACTGAAGAAAAAGCACGTTAACCTTAGGGGAGTCTCGCTAGATCGCTCACTGCAGGAGCGGCAGGAGCGCTCTCAGCCTGCTAGAACGAGGTTATTTAGCAAGACTTACCGCAAACTCCAGGCTAGCGCCAACGTCCTTATCCCTGTTGTCAAGAGGAGACCGGTGTCCTCGGATGGACCACCCCAAGCACCCGCATTAGAGGCCACCGCCCCTATCTCCTTGAAAAGTCAAGCGTCTGTGGATATGCAAGTGGCCGAGAGAGCAGATCCCAAACGTGTTAAGAACCATCAGTATTCTAGATCCCCAATCATCTCACCCAAAAAAGTCCGTTAAAAAATATTTCATCCCTGCGTTTTACAGCCCAGTGAGTCTGCCGGGATCCCCCCGCGTCCAAAATGGCCCAAACTTGTCTCATTCCGGCAGCTCTACCCTCGGCTGAATCAGGGCCATTTCGTTCAATATTCTCTTCTCATCTACAACCCCATCCAAATTTTTGAGGGTACAAAACCGCAAATCATACCCCAGGAGCTCTGGAAGCAAGAGTGGTCCAAAGGTCATCAACCTTGGTCCGACAGAAGCGGACGAAGCGTCCCACAGGGACGCTCACAAATACCCAGCCTGTGATGAAGCGGCAACCACCCCCAAGACGGCTCATAAAACTAGGCCGCCAGTTACGCACTCCCCCTCACTACTGGGGCTACTTTCCCAAGCTCTCCCTTGTGCACTTTTGTCTCTTTTTGCACCCAACCAAACGAAGAGGTAGCTGTGAAGTGCGTGTACATCAACTGTCTGAGCCTTCTGAACAAACTACCAGAAATCAGACAGCTGGTCCACGGCACTAGCCCTAACATTCTTGCTTTAACAGGGACATGGCTTTTTGCGTATATCAGTGACAACGAACTGCATGTCCCTGGGTATTCTTTGTACCGGACGGACTCCTCCGGTGGACGCATGGGGGGCTGTGCCGTTTTCCTAATCCAGAAGCTCCCAGTGCAAGCTGTCGTAGAGGAATTTACCTTCCCAGAGAAATGCGGCACGCTCATATGCACTACTGACCAGCTCTACTGAGAGCGAAACTCGAGTCTAGTGCTTGTTTTCCAAACAGGCTGGCTGCAAAGTCTATCCGAATGCGAACGCTGCGATCAAATGTGAGTGACGGTCAACTTGAAAATAAACATGGGACTGTTTGATATCAAAATACCGGTGAAGCTTGAACCCAACGATGAACCAGAATACCAACTCACTTAAGAAACCACCAACTCTATCAATTTGTGTAGGGTCACGCCTACGCCCAGTACTGCCATCACAACGGGGAGGGAGTTGGATAGAGATCGGAAGCCATGCATTGGGATCTTTGGCCACTTCGTCCGGATGTTCTTGAAAGCGATGTAGTCCGAGACGTTCCTCTGTGGCAAAACAGGAGATGCGTTGTCTGGCGCGACATTCAACACACAAATAGTGGGAATCGCCGTAGTGTTGCAACAACTCGCACTGTTCTCTTGGACGGCGAAATGAAACAATGAGCATTTGGGGATAAGTGTAAAAAGCCAGGATGAAAAAGTCTCGCAGGTCATACATCACGATGAAAAGTGTTAATAAACCAGTAAGTCACACACAAGGGCATCCCAGACAATTTGAAACTACTAAGTTGGCTTCCAACCACTCAATATTGTCGAGTCCACTTAACCGGGGGAGTATGGTTGGAGAAATACACTGGTCTGTTCTCGAAGGAACTTAAAACATCAACGTAAAGTGGTTGGGTATTAAACTGCCGAGGCCGACTGGGGCACGCCAGGTTTAGAAACTTAAGTGGGTTGTACATACACGCGGTTCACAACGTTAACGTCATTACCAGCGGCTAATTATGCACGAATGCATGTGTAGGGTATGACCACATGAAAGGTCGGATAATATCGAACTACATTCCGAGAGAGAGCGGAGTGAGAGGATAGTCGTGGCAAGCACATACACACAATTTATCAATCGCGGCCCTCAGTGCCATTTTGAAAGATCTTTCGTAACCACATGAAGCATGTGGTGTCCATAGAAAGTGGGTACTAAATGAGTTTCGGATCGGTTCGCAGGTCTCGAGACTAGCTCAGTTGGTGTACGGGTTGTTGCACCGGCCAGCACCAAGGATCCTACCATGCTGCAACAAGTGGAGGAAACACCTCCATTAGTGCTTCAGAAATGGAGATGGTAACGTAAAACAGCCAGTTTGGAGACACTCCCGTGAAGACATGTCATCCCCAAAAAAAATGTTGACAGAGAGCAGTGTGCCTGACATCAGATAAAAATTTCAAATCAAAAACCGACCTGAATACTTCAAATTTTCCCATCGTCATGCATAAGTCGCACAAAAAATGACGGTCTCGGATATGGCTGACGAGATCTTCCATCTCATAAAACCGTTCCTCACAGAATTCGCACATAGGATGACCCTTTTTACGATTTTTATCCCATTTTCTATGTTCCAATAAGTCGCTCTGTTTCATTGGCACAAATTCACATGGAAGAAGCTGAAACCACCGATTGTGGTCTAAATCGTATTGTCGGACATGAACTCACGCGTGAGTAGCGAATGCATAAATCACAATATGAAAGCTGATGCAGCAAAGTGGTATGTCTGTTAAGCGCCGACAGTGATTTTTTTTCCTCACCGCAAACGGGACAGCAAGATTTCAACATACCACGGTAGTGTTTTTCTATGTCGAGAGTGGGAAACATGAAATCATACTGTGAGTCATGGCGCAGATCAGACGTATTTATTTCACCAAACGGAATAAGACGATCCATGATAACAATCTGAAAACAAACCATGTACGGCATATTTCCAAGTACTCGATTGAGTGCCCTCCTACAGGTTGGGCATTTGGAAAAGTCTGGTTCACCTGCACTTCCGAATTTTCGAAGTTTAAGTATGCATTTGGTGCACGTTGGATGATTACAGGCCCCATATGCATAATAATCGATATCATCATGACAAACAGAGCATATCTTATTATTCGACGCGTTACCGTCACAAGCCATGGGGTGGGGCGAAAAGTAACGGCAATCTCAAAAGTCCCGCAATGAACTTCCAATCAGCGATTTCAGCAATTGATACACGGGTTCGAGGCAACGGCCCAAGGTTCCCGGATCAGCGTCAGCGAGCTCCTTTTGATCTGAAAGGCGATCATTGAAAACAGGGTGTAGCACCCCAAGAACACAGAAAGATTATTCGCCTAATGCAATTTTAGGTGAATGCGAATCAAGCAAAGCTTTAAAACGATCCCTAGAAGCGCTGCTGAGGAGGATCTTCTATTATACGAGTTTGGTGTGTTCGCGGATTTCCCGCGTACTGCTGTTTCGGACAATGTGGAACGCGCTTAGGTCCTCTGAGTTTCCTGTAAGCTTATGCTTCGCGAATAATTGGGAACGGTTGTCGAGAAGACGACGTATCCTGCGTGGAAGGGGTGGCCGATAAGAGAAAATGCACAGTATGCGCAGTATAAATAAGTCGTCTGCTTTCTGAATTGCGCTATGAAACGTACGGTAGTTCTAGTCCACGGAGTCCGAGTCAAGAAGAAGTGAGCCTAGATAGGTTCTCAGGTCGTTAAAATCTGCCTGATTAAAGTTTCGAACGGTGGACCTTTTTGCTGCTTGTTGTAACCAGTAACTGATAAGATCAAAGGTTAACAGAGAGTAGTCACTGTGTCCAAGTGGCGGCTTGATGCTCACTCTGTCTACCAGGTGGCTCTCACTAGTGATAACTAAGTCGAGCAGAAAGGGAAGCTGACCAAAACGGTGCCGCGTCGGGGCGGTGACGTGCTGTGTCCACGCCTTCCGACGTATCAGCGTTCATAAGGAAGTCGAAAATCCGCTTCGACAGTCCTGGTGAGAAACTGATGCCCAGTTTATCTTAAGTGCATTAAAATCACCCATAGTAAGCAAATGGGTAAAGCGTTGTAGGCCTAAGAAGTTTATCAGGCTTACCAGAAGGGTGTCGTCGTCGGGGACGTCTGATGAAGGAGAACGATGAATGGCCCTCATTAGGAGTGATTCTTGGCGACGCAGTGGTAGTCGAAGCCACAGAGCGTCACATTTATCAGAGGGCTGGAAGCCACCAATAACCGTGAGTGTCGGGAGACACTGCTGAAGAAAAATCGCAGAACCCCCCATTCTCCCTCGGGCAGAGTCAGCCCGGTAAACTGAATACCCCGGGACACTCAGTTCACTGTCACTGATATTATCTGTCAGCCAGGTCTCCGTGAAGACGAACATGTGGGGTCAGGTGTCATGAATTAACTGTCTGATTTCCGGTAATTTATTAAACAGACTCAGAAAGTTCGTACGCGTGCATCTGAAAGCTACCTCCTCGCTGGATTTCGCGAGAAGATAGAAAGGATGGTGTGAGGAAGAGCCTGGGAAAGAGGGCCTAGAATTGAGGAGGGTGGTGGGCTGGACTCGGTCTGTTCTTCCGATTTGTTCTGACGGCCCTCTCTCGAGGCTGTGGGCGCGACATCACCGCCTGTGCGTACGTCAGCGACCCTACCGGGCGTTTGGTCAGCATTCTGGGTGCCGCCACCTGCGAACTCTACGCTCCCGTCAAATTCCGCTACTTGGGAGGGTGTTTGGAAGTTTGCGCCCTCGGTTAATTTGACTTCTTCGTTTGCTGGGAGCGGGGTTGGGTAGACGGCAAAGGGCGCTGTGTTATGGGGCTACTGGAAGAGATATTTATGGGGGTGGGCCAAATTGATGCATTTTGAGCTGTGGGAGGCGGTCCTGGCAGGCTGCTTCCGTTCCGAACTCTTGAGAGGAAGAGTCTTCTGCTGGGCAGTTTGGTGGGTTTCAGGGTGGGTAACTCTGAAGACGGTTTTTGCGCGGTGTGAGTATCCTCAATGCTCGTGTGTCTGCCTGAGACGTCGGTCGTTGGAACGATCATACAGACGGTGCCTCCGCTTCCCACAACAGGCACAGGGGTCTGAAGGGCTACTTCGAGAGCAGAAACTACGACTTTAGTCCCCAGCTGTAGCTTCTGGTCTGCCAAGATTTGTGACTTAGTCTTAGTCCGCTCTTCGCGTCTCGCTCTCTCTTGCCGGGAGCGGTCGAAAGATACGCCTTTCAGATGGGCGTTGGCGGACTTTAAAGCCTCTCAACTTCAATCTCGATCAAATTCAGCGCAATGCACGTGTAGATTTTCAGCGATTTCAGCGATTCGTGCATGGGTCCGAGGCTGTGAGCCCAATCTACCCGGATCCAGTCAGTTGGTTGGTTTCAAGGTCCAGCGATTTTATGTTGACCTGAAAGGCAGTCAGTGAAAACGGGGTGTAGTACCGCTCTCGGAGGTTGCGGAAAGTACCAAGAACAGAGTAAAATAATAATTTATCAAAACAGGGTAAATTACTAATCTAACGGTTCATTACGTAGGTGAGAATCCGATAATACTTTGAGACGGTCCTTAAAAGAGCAGCTAACAATCTCTACTGGTTGGTCGTTCCAGTAGCTGATAACTCTATAGGAGAAGAACTGTTGTCTTAGGAAGGTCCGAGGTCGAAGCTTATAGAGCTTCTTGTCGTGACCTCTTCGACTGTTATCACTTACTAGGGTGAAGACTTGTTGTGTTAATAAGAAAGTGCGTAAGAATTAAGTCGCCGCGGAGTCTATGAAACTCAAGTGGATAAAGATCGAGAATTTCGAGGAGAGACTCGTAGAAGGGATGCCGTAAGCCAGTGACCATTTTGGAAGCTACACGCTGGAGACTTTCAATGGCGAGTATGTCCTTCTTCAAAACGGTGTAGACGACTTGGTTGGCATACTCGAGCAGTGATCAATTCGGGGGGAGTTTCATTGTATCATCCCAAGAGTCATAAAACCTCTTTTGGCGGCCAGCTAGTGATGATAAGAGAAGGACGAGCCAGACGACAGCCAGATCCTTTTGTTGAGGTTTACTTTCGTGATATCTACTACACTTTGTGCACTATGTATCATGAATAGGTTCCCGTAGTCTCCTGCGACTGATATGTGGGCACGCTTACTGTCGTTTAGAGGGAGACTCCAATCATCTGACCAGCACTTAATACGATCAAGGTCAATCTGCAATGCATTAGGGTCACGGACATTCCTGATTTTTAAGTCGTCGGTAGAAAGGAGGGCGTTGCTAGAGATCAACTCGGGGAGATCATTGGTGTAGACTAGAAACAACAATGGACCAAGCACCGATCCTTGAGAGACTCCCACAGAGACTGGGGATGGAGACGAAAGGCCTGAACCAGTTTTTACTCTGAAAGTCCTGTTACCAAAAAAGGAAGTTATCCAGCGGAGAACCTCTCCTTGGATCCCATAGGTTTCTAGTTTATGCACCAGAGGACCGTGTGGGACACGGTCGAAGGCTTTGGCAAAGTCGAAAAAATAGCATCCGAGATGTGACCATTGTCTTTGGCCTCTGTTAGGCTATGCATGAAGATCAACATATTAGTTATGCATGGCCGATCGGGAAGAAAGCCAGGCTGGGTCGAAGAGGAGAGGTTATTTGAGAGAAAGTGCTTTAAGATGGTGCGTTTTAACAGTCGCTCCATTATCTTGCATTGGATGCTGGTAAGTCTGATCAGCCGATAAATAGCAGGAGGGTGACGATCGCCTGTTTTAAATATAGGTGAGACAGTAGTCTCTTTCCATGCCTCCGGAAGAGCGCCTGTCCGAAGTGTCCGTTTAAACAGACCAAAGAAGGCACCGCCAAACCAAGGGCCGTTTCTTTGAGGATCCGGGGATGGATCTTGTCTGGTCATGAGGGGGTGTTGGAAGTGTCTCCGCGGGAGAATTGGATGCCAGTTTGGCCGATTCATATTCTAGACTGACGAGTAGTATTCTCTGAACATCTCGGCAACCACTTGGGGGTCATAGGAAGTTTCCCCGTCGAATAGCCGCAAAGAAGGTGCTGAGGGCTCAGTTTTTCTCTGGCGACCTATATACTTGAGAGGAAAATTCTTAGTCTCTTGAGCTGCCTGTAGGATTTTTGACTCGCCTGTTGGGTGTGTTGCTGGATTTCGCGCTTGCACATGTTCCGTACAGAGCAAAAGGCCTCTAGATCCTCTGGCCTGCCCGTTAGCTTCTGCTT
>QNGE01009221.1:0-13531 GCA_008508345.1 Paragonimus westermani | reverse complement strand
ATCATAATAGACCATGCTGATTTATCACGGCTGATTATTCAGCCGCACCCGTTGGGTTGTACCATCACGTTTAGTATTCACACGCTTTGCCCACATCTGAATGTGACCAACCGTTTGCATAGTACAACTCGGTATTGCCCAAGATTGTGTCATCTGTGTAGTAGCCACATCCTGAGTACTAGTTGCAGGCAATGAGAATAATGTGAACTGTTGATTTCTTCTAACAGGAGCAAAACCCGGGCCAAACATCCATTATCAGAGCAGGTTTGCCAGGAATCTATTCAGATTCGAAATTTACCATCAGACCTGGGTGAATTCAAACCTGCATATCTATACACAAATATATACATTTGATTTTCGAATTACGATTACAGGGCTCATCTGTTTCAGTGCGAAACTACTCATGCCGTAATTGCCCTCTAGTGAATAGAGGCTATCGCCTTGTAGGGACAGGCTGTTAGATGAAATCACACGACAAACTTCGCTCGATATATTCATTCTCGAGAGCCGCAGAAGAAGGGGTATAACTAGGGTGGATTACGTCGCAGGTGGATGTGACAGAGATTCTCGTCAGTGTGTTGGTAATGACTGAGTACATTTGGTATAACAACCAGGAGGCGGTGAATACTATATTCTTGAGCAAAGAGTAACGCATTACACAGCAGCCCTTAACTCGCTCCACCTAACTCCCATTATGAGGCCCCGTTTCTGTGAACTTCTGCGATGCCATAACCTTGGACAGAAGACTCCAAGTCAAATATCTCTCATACTGTTTTCTCTTGTACATTCACGGCGACTGTATGTCGAAGGGAGGACCGTAGTCAACAAGTGTTTCAGAGTTTGGTCTAACTACATATCCTCCGTGTGTAGGAGTGGAGATCTCTGTGAGCCGGGTGGCAGCCAGCTCGAATGAATCATTGCTCCAGTCCGTCCTGACACAGTCTTTAAACGATGAGTCTGGTAGACCGACTCATTGACCAGTCTAAGCTATACGCCCCCGCATTTTGAATTATATTTACCTCACTTGACGCCTTCCCATCCGGGTAGTTGATTGTGTGCATCATTTTGACTGAATTATTGCTGCGACCGATTCAGCTTTTCAAGACTATAGTTCTTGGATATTGGTTTGTCTCCCAGGAATTAATTTTCCACTGTATATGTTTTTACATGACATTGGTCAAATTTTTCGTCGACGCTGTTCTCTTCAGTTGGATGGTTGAGCGCAACAGTTTGTTACAAGCACGTTTCACTGACAGAGAAGCTATAGGGGACAGCGTTGACAGTTCCTGCATTGTATTCTATCACCCCCAGCGGAATTGTCAAGACCAGTTTGTCCTCTGCCAAAGCCGTACTTCAACTGAAAGGGTAGAGCATCCTTAACGCACCCCGACTGAGTTTATCCATCGAAGACATCTGTATCACTTAGGTGGAATCCTAGTTGAACGAGTATCATGATCCGGTGGCCAGTGCACAACATCCAACTGGCTGAAACATGAGAACATTTCATTTGGATTGCTTTGCTTATTTGCAACCATTCGAGCTCTCGGTCATGGTATGTAACCCCTACTTTCATTCTACCTCTGGTTTGATGCAAGGCGCTCAGTATCAGTGAGTTGTGGTCTCCCGTACTTGTGAGTGGCTAATCGTAAGTTGGCTATCAATATTGAGCAGACAATCTGCGATGAACTTCAACGCCAGCGCTAGACATAATGATCGGAATTACCTGTCTCCCACACATGCACTTTATGAGATTCGCACGCCTCTAACTGACCTGTACACTTTTCTGACGCCATCGGTTACTTTCTGCAGTTCTACACTGAAATATGAAAGTTAAACTTGCTGCAAGGTTAATAACTCTTGGTGCTATTTGGTGTCGATGTGACTGCATCGCCAGCTGTTCTTGAGACGAAACCATCACATTAGCAAATATGTTGATTTCACTGTGATCTTAGGTACTCACCATGTGATCATTGCAATCGGGGGTTTTGGGAGACCCTCTTTGGTTGTAGAGTAATATTATCGATCGGTAACATTCGTGGCATTTGTGCACAAAATTTTTGGTTGGAGTCCACGTTTTTTTCCATCAAAACAACTGAATTCTAGTCCATGCTTACGTGTTTATACAGCCCTATTTCGCTAGGAACTTGATGTGGAAGGATGTCATGATTATGCATAGCAAATAAGCAGTGCCTTTTCTTCAGTGATGATGAGGTTCAGGTTGAGGTGACCTCGGTGGTCGCTGATTCGGGAACAGACCCATGTGTCTTTTGCAGGCCTTGTCAACTGAATTTCCAGTTTTGCGCCTAAATGGTGAGAGCTTCAGCACAGCACCGTTCCGTATAGGAAATCAGACCCTTGTGATGCACACGAGCTTGTTCAAAACCTACTTTGCAATTCTCTGACTGTGAATGTAGTGCGATGGCCGAATCCTTCGCTAGCTTCTGAAGTTGATTGGCGTGTTTAAGAGGAAACCTCGTGTGCTTCTTGTGTCCGGCAACGCACACTTTCAGTTGTCTACTTGTCTCTCCAATGTAGCTTGCACTGCAGTCACCCCAGTTGATTTCATAAACGCAGTCTGTCTGGTCGCCCATAGAAATTTGATCCTCAGGATGCGTTAGCAGTCGTTCTAAGGTATTGTCTAAACGAAATACAGTCCGGATAGCGTACCCAGACAGAATGGAGTGGATTTTTCAGATGTTTGCTCACGATGCGGTATTTGCACAGTAGACTTGAAATTTCTGGTCATTTTGGTCTCTTCCTTAATGGACATGCGCCTAACTGTGTTCTCATTAAATGCGTTCCGATAGTGATTATCGGCTAGCGTTTGCTTGATTTGAGAATTTCTGTTGTTCTGGAGAGCTCAGTGGTGCAGATCTTGTTAGCTCTGTTGAGGAGTGATTTGATGACTGCTCTCTTCATACCGACTGAATGAGACGAGTTGATGTTGACATAACGGCCAGAATGGGTTGGTTTGCGGTACACTGAATCCTGAAGTCTCTGTTACTCGTCAACTTTGACTAGGCAGTCTAGAAAATCAAGTGCGCGCTCATCGGTTTCAGTTTCCAGTGTGAAGATGATGCCGTTGCATTTTGAGTTAAGAAACTTTAGCAATTGGTCGCGAGCAGTCTGTTTCATGTCTACGAATGTGTTATCTACATACTGCCATCCAATTCGTGGAGGGCAGATAAATTCACTCATTGCTTGCGTTTCAGGAAGTCACTGTGTACACATTTTTCAGTTTGGCTTGCAAGCAACGATTAGTTTGTTCTATTCAATTATTTCTCTTATGACGCAATGACATGCATGTATATACGGGTTGCCTTGAGTTACAGCCACTTTTACGTTTCTCTTTCTTTACGTCCGTCACAGGTGTGAAATTTCCTTGTGTTATTCCTACTCTTAGCGCAACAAATCTCATGGCATATGTTCAGGTTTAAGCAAGAGTTTGCTTATACAACCGGACTTTTCTCATGATGGTCGTTGTAGGACAGCGCCAAATGACATTCTCACCAGACACTCTTTCGTGCATTTCTGAGTGGTACCCGTACTATTCTAAACTTTTCGAGAAGACCGGACTATGTATTTTCATATTTGTGTCTCTCCCTTTTTCAACGTAGTTGGACTGTGATCGTAAACTTAATCAGAGATTTTCTTAAGCGATGACTTGCCAATGGTACTAAGGACAAAGTATTGCTTTGTGATAGATCTTATACCCACAGTTCGAAGTCCAAGTAAAGTATTACGGAAGTTGTAGGGTAAAACGTTGGATATTAAACTGCACGTGATATCTACTCCAGTTGTAAGAATACTGTCAAGAAAGTGTTGCTGTTGTCTCACTCACACTTAGTATGATCCTTGGTGTTCTTGAACAGTCCAGCTTCCATAACTGTTACAGAATGCATCTTCGGAGCACGATATCGTAGCATCAGCTAGATGCTTCGTAAAGCCTAACCTCCGGTGGTTAATATTTCTGATTGGTATATTAAACCTACTCCTTATTCTCCACTCCGGTTGGAATTCTTTTACGGCGAGGCAGGGTACTTTCAACAAATTGGAATGTGCTTAAGTGTGGACGTGTCCAATTCTTTCGGAAAGTCCTTATTAGCAAATCAGTCAATGCATCCCTTAACTGGCTCATCAGTGGAAAACATCTCTGAGTATAGGTTTTATGCCCAAGAACTGACTCTAAGTTTGGTAGTGACATGTATAATATGGTCTTGATGGTGGCCGAAACGGTCTTCCGGTGCTTTTATTTATAAGTAAACGTAGATAAGCAATGTGGAACAACTAAAAATTAACACTGTTATGGTTGCGTCCGGAAAATGCAAATCAAGTACACTGTGTCACACCGCTCAGTTGTGCAGTAAACTCTCGCAAGTTTTTTTACAGCTCACATACCAGTTAAATACCTTATCATAGCATCGGTTTTTAAAAGCATTGTGTCACTGTGTTGAACCTGTGAAGAAGCACGAGCGACCGCACTGATGTATACCACGACGCATACTGATGTGCATTAGTCTTTCACAATTCAAACTCTTCAGCGAATGTATGAGAAGTCCTTCCTGAGAGTATATATTTTGCCGTTTACCCCCTGTTTGACAGTGGAAAATGAATCGTTTCGGCCAGTTGTAGAATCTATGCACAGCTAGCGATTCCATGGCAAACACTGTTGACATTTTCCCCGAGGTAGAGTAAACAGGGACAATCACTACGGCATTTTCCTTTCTGAAAATCTCAGTATTTACGGGAACCCGCTTAACCTCAGGGCGAGTATGTAAAACATACCTCAATTTAGAGCACAAACCTAGTCCGTCAGAATAATGTCGGGATATTTTGACGCACACCAAGCTCGTGAAGAGGCTCGGACGGGATTCTACTCTTGAGTGCTAAACATTCCGGTATGAGCGGTTGGCCGGTGGCAGTACCCAACACCTAGCATACTTAAATTCACAAATCCATCAAGGCGAATCGCACCGAATCCGAAGGATTCTGTATGATCCGTCACTCACTTTGTGGATCGCGTGTATTCTGTTGATCAGAAACGGAAGTAGAGATTATCAGCTCTTTTCCGTCGGGGAGTCGTGATTCACATTCCTCTCGCAAACACTCGGTTGAACCAACAGCAGTTCACACTTTTAACGGTCGGTTCTATCAAGTTTAACTAAGCCTGCTAACCCGACCTTAATTGCTAGCATATCGTACACTTCTACAGAAACTGGGATAGTCACAGCTGGTTTAGTCTATTAAACGCCCATATCGGTTACACACGATCTTCTAAATGAAGATTCGACTTGCTTTTGATAATGAAACGTTAGCAATAAATAAGTATACGTCAAATGCGATGAACAGCTGAAAAAATCGCCGTAGTTTTGTCATCTCGCCATTTACTGACAGTACTCTGCTTCATAGAATGATGAGAGTGAGAAAGCTTCAAGTAGTGTACATAATTATGTTATTAATGAGTGACTCATCATAGCTAGATTTGCCTTTAAATACAAAAACCGTGCAACTTTAACGCTAGACCGCAACTAAGCAGGATTGTGATGGAACGGAATATCCCTGTGCTGTATGGTTTTAGAACAGCCGATAATATTCTGTTATGGCAGACCGATAGGGGGGCAAAAATTGCTTTGTTGGACAGACCGACTTATCTGCAGAAAATGGCTGATATCTTGAGTGATTTGTCTAAAATCAGTGGCAGGTTAAACGAAGGAGATAGAACTGATACGACTGCAAAGAGCGTTTCTAGGACTGTAAGAAACCTAGAACAACATAGCTTGACAGACTCCGCGACAGTAAAACGAGCACGACCCACTGGAGCCGTAACACCCAGATTGTGTGGTTTACCGGTGGTCCGCAATGAAAGGCGGTCAGTACGCCCGATTCTTGATATCTGCAATTGTCCATATCACTCGATGACGTAGTTGCTATTAGAATTGATGGAATCCATGTGGAAGAACATTGCAGTGCATTTGCTAGAAGGTACTTTGTACTTGGCGATTCCATCCGGTCGCCAGATGTAGAAATCAAGATTTTCCTCGACGTATGTTCATTGTTCATGAATGTACCGCTTGTAGAAACTGTTGACTACCTCCTTCACTTCAGACGGTCGTTCACAGGAATGGGAGTTGAAACGGCAAGTACACTCACTGGTAAATGGATTGAGAATAATACAAGGTTACCAGCAAGTTTTGATATTCTGAGCACGTTCCAACCGCCTTAGATAGTCTTCCCCGGCACAATCACCTTTTCAATTACGCACCTCTAGGGCAGAAGAGTAACCTCCTTCGCAGTTCCACAGACAGAGCTATGAAGATGTGCACTGATGATACAACTGAAGCAGAAGTGTTGTATCTATCGCGGATATTCCCTGTAAACTTCGTTGATAGACATAGGGAACTGACAGAACCGAAAACTAAGCTCCCATCTGCGGAAGAGATGTTGGTATACCTGACACTAAACTACAAAGACGAGGCGCTAAGAGAACTGGAGACCCGTACAATAAGTAACACAATCGAGAAAATTTACAGTGAGTTACAACTGCGGATTTCATTCTGATCCAACTCGGCACTCCACGTACAACTCAAAAGTGCGTTTCCCAAATGTGCCCCAATTTTTTGTTTACCCTTTGACATGCTCCCGTGGAGCACGTCAAGTCGATCACACATCTAAGCGCCATCCTCAGAGTATACGTGAATACCACGTCAAACGCACCTCATTGACTCAGGACACCAAGTCTCAACGGAAGTGGCTCTTCCGCCAATCTACTGCGTGCCTACTCGTCACCACAGAAGTGCCGAATGTCAAGTTCCGGCCACCTCAGAAGCGACTGGAATTCGGTCAAGCAATTCACAGTTGTGCGCTCAGAAGGAATCCGTGCAGGCCCTGCAAAATCATGGGACTCTGTTACTCAATTCAGACCTCCAGAGGTCAATTTGGTCAAATATTTATTCTCCAATTCACAGTCGCTTGACGTAGTTGCGTGATTGATCGCTCTTGGTTTTGCCGGCTTGATAATTACGATGAAAAAATGTTATATACGTGGCCTGATGAATAATCATAAACAGATTGTACGCCAAAATACCTTTTGCTTCTAATGATCTCATGGGGCTATTCGGAACGGTAAGCACTGATTCGTTCTAAAATGCTTGACAAAATGCGACCTATCCCCGTTTCCGAGCAAAACCTTTTGTTGGGAAATGTCACAGTTTAGGTAGCCAACTATTTGTGTCGTAACGAAAATTTCACAAGGACTGCCCCCCCATCTTGAGCAGTGTTTGACGTATCCATTAGCGTTCCACAAACGTCACGATTTTCTGGAATCATGTTCGATACACTGTTAATAATGTGGGCTTCAATAAAAACAATGAATATGCTCATATAACACGCGTACTGCAGTGTTGACAAAGCAATACAATTTAAAACAGTTTTCACAAGTCCCTGAACTAAGCATGTTTTTCGTGAAATATATCGAGAAAACGGCTCTTCAGACAACACGTGACTAACAGGAAAATTCACCCGACCGTTTTTAGAATGAGCGTATAACTCGTATAACTTGTGTGTGCAGTTAACTTAGTTCCGGTCACTCCTAACCCTGTCTATCTGCCAGTAGTGGCGCTGTGATATTTCATCGTAACTATTGATCAATGCATTGTTCAAATTTGTTGTCACGTTTGCCTGCCCCACATAAACTTGACAGGAATAGGTTGTTTTTGTCAGGGTTTTCTTATTCAACTGTGTAGTTAGAACAGTACAGATGTTCAACAGTTCAACGGTTCTAGAGAATCCGTTAAACGTAAGAAGCATGACAAAAATAACTCTGAATGAATCACCGTGTTCCAACTTCTTCGCGTGCACTTCAGATGGATATGGGGCAGACGTTCACCTTCTATACACATATATCAAGAAATAAAAATCATGAAGATAGTCGTATGCTTTCAGCACACTTTTTGCAACAAAGAAAAATCCTTCAAAAACTTAATTTCTGAACCATTCGGGCAGTTGAAACAGACAGGATTTCAGTATCATATCTTCAGGTACTCTGTTCTACCTCCATCTTCGAACAGACTCGTCGAATTTAAGAGGCACAGTGCATTATAACCTGCAAATAAATTGTCATCTTCCGAATTTTGATTCTCTCTTTTTGTACAGAGAATGCTGTCACTGGTAGCTAACTGGTTGGCGCTGACACTAATTTTGCGCCCAAAAATGTAGCTTGCGCTTAACTGGATTTGTTTAAGATTGTGACCATCTGGAGATCATTTCCTTCAACTACTGTTTAAACCATCGTCTGCAATGATGCCTACTGGTGCAAATAAATGTGTGCGACTAAACTGACCCTGTATCACGCCTGCTGTCAGGATGTTTATTACACCAGTGTCAACAAATCCTCTTGTAGGAAATCTGGTGACATTACAACTCGGACAGTTTTAACCACTACGTATTTGTTCGCTAAAATGACGGACAGTTGGTGAGACTGAAACTTGATTAGCAGAATTATGTGACGACGCACTGCCGTCATGGTACCATTAATTCTATGCAATGGAGTTCTGAAAACAAGCCCATACCACACATGAGCTACCTGAGTTAGCACTCAGTCAAACACCTCGTCTGATCATAAATACAAACTGCTACCCTGCGGAATACCGATATGGCCAGAGTCGATATATATTTGGGAGACTTATGGTGACAACTGGTGTTTGCATGCGTTAGAAGCATTTTAATGTGATGTGTCAAAGCGTGTAGTGTCTTTAAAGGTGGAAAATGAAACACAGGGATAAAATGTGTTAACTCCGCTTCTCCAGTAGAGGTAATTCAAGTGAATTAACTGAAATTTCTTTTGGGTCCGGTCCATTTTACAAAATTTTCGTTATGTTCTGCAGACATAAATGTGCGCATGTCTGGAAAACCCGATCATGGTCAAGAAATTCCACAGATATTTTTACATTTCCGCTACATGTCAAGAGTTGAATCCTGATGCGATGGCGCAGTTTGTTCGTTTACTTCTCAGAGATAATTCCCCAAAAATCGCTTCCCAGACACAAACATCTCGTTTAGGCGTGTTGGTTGTGTCGCACAATTTGATGGAGAATTTGCGTACAATCTTGTGATCGGTAACATGTGTACCTACAAATAACTGTCTCGAGGGCTTCTCTGTGAGATCAAATGTGAAAAAGGGCGCCGACCGAATGGGAAGTGGAAAATAATCCCAAAAATTTTGGTCTTCGATCACTAGCATAAACAATTCTGACGCAGGATAAAACTGAACAGAATGAAAGAAATTGTTTGATGCTTGGCCCCAGAATCTCTTTCTAATGAATGGAATACTCTGAGTTGAACAGCTCTCAGAATTGATCACAACATTTACATTCCCCCGGATTTTTCAGCTAGCCCTTTTCAAAGAGAACTGTATTTATTAGTGCTCTATTTTATTAGCATTCAAGAGTGGTAAATATTTCTACCACTGTCGGGATGCGAACACCGATCACACTTTCACAAATAATCACTACAGACCACTGTGCCATTGACCTCACATTGGGCTGAACCGAATTATCCTGTGCGAACTCTCAGCCACGTTAGCTTTTCAGTATTGCTCAGATTGCCCGATCGCTCCATGCAGAGATAGCAACTCTTCTGTTAATTCGATTACCACACGAGTCTGATTCCTCCGAAAGGTCAAGTCAAAAAAATTACTGAACTGGTTGAGCGGTATTTTCATTACCTGCAATTAGTAAGGGATTTTGTTCAGGTTAATTTGAACATTACTCATAATTAGCCGCGGCTGTTACCTTCTCAGTCACAGTTCTGCTAGATTCTCTCAAAGAATCATCGACTGGTGTCACAGGATAGCTACGTTGTCTCCTCGCGAGTGGGTCGAACAACCTGAACATTACTCGCAACCGAACGTGACTAAGCGTTTACATATGATAATTCAGTCCCACCCATTTCGAGGTCAGAAAAACAGTGGTCACCACGGTTGCCTCATGGAAGTAAGGTCAGAATTTTAGTTTCGGTGAGGATACGTATCATGGGCAAGTTCTTACGAGGGCAAAACTCGAGTCCAGTGGTTTTTCGGACGAACGTGGTTGGAATTTCTATGGGAAACGGCAGCTGTGATCACTTACCGATGATGTTCATCTCACAGTTTGGAACTCATGATAACTGTGATCTGATCGGATTGCTTCATGTTTAGGCACGTTGGTTTATCGAGAATGACCACAGCGGGCCAGTGGATAGTGAATGATATGCACAGATGGGTTCAGTTTGGTGTTAATTTTCCCAAACCTATTAACTTTTTTGTATTGATCGGCTAAACGGCCAAATAACTCGTACGTGTAGGTGGTTGGAGAACAAAAGTCATTCCAGAAGCATTAGAATTAGCTTGACAATGAGAGCAACCAAGATGACCGTAGCTCTTCCGCACGTCAACCAGGCAAATGCTATAAGTGAAGTGGTATGAATCTGCGAATATGGACACTTTTAACTTAGTCGTATTTTCATATGGTCACAGGGTGCCCATACTACTCAGACACCGATTGTTGCAGTTTTCAGAAATCAGCCGTATTTCTCTCCTTAGGTTAGTTCGGAAACCTGCGGTTCATTACTCTCATAATCGTGGGCTCCAATGCCATTCCTAGTGGGATCTCGTAGGAATATTAGAAAGAAATATGTTTCCTTAGTAGACCTTAAGTTATTCTTGTATATTTCTGAACTTTCGAGTTCGAAAACAGTTTTGAGCTGATTATTGTCTGATCAACTATGTAGCATTCGTCTTTTTATCTGCGTTAGTACGGCTACTTCTGAGTTAAGGCGTATTACTTCGTCGGGCTTTCAGTGTCTCCTTTTTGGAATCTCACTCAAAAGCTCCCTTCACCATGGCTACTCCACAGGTTCAGCTTCGTAAGGATGGACAACAGACGAGTATAACTCAACAAGATTTAGCCGAATCTCTCATAACTACCTGGTATCTGTACACGGCAGGTTGCGAATCTCTGTAGTAGACCAGTCAACCACGTACCAAGTGTGGTTGTAAATTCTTACCCACACTCAAGGCTAGTCTTGCTGTACGCACATAAAGTTAATTCCATTCACTCACATCGGTGTACCTGTAATCATACGTCCACTTTCTGTATCTGACAAATGTGGTATAGCTCTCGGTCTTACCGCTGTCAAGTCAGCCAAACAGGGCCTGCCAGTCATTCGTATTCCGATCAATGTGAACAGCGAAGCTGTTTTGCGGAATGATTTTGATCTAAGTTTTTGTTCACTTTCCCGGAACCGCACCTTCTTCGTTAAACAGAATAGAAGTGAATGATCTTATTCTATCTAAGCTGGTTATGCGGAAACAAGGAAGGCTTCTGATGATAAAACAGCTCTGTAAGGTCCCCTCATGGAAAGCTCCAAACTGGTCATAGTAGATTCCACTGACTGACATTCAGACGCACAGTCATCCTTTTGCGAAGCAATGAATGCGTGGCTTCAGAGTTCGTCAGGAATTGATGCAGAAGTTTAAGGTGCTGTGTAAGTTGACTTGTGATTTGCCTATACACGGATGAGCCAACTGTGATACACTGCTTCGTGCGTTCTTGTGAAAACCTTAGATTCAGTGCTGTGCGATTCACAGAACACCTCAACTCACGGAGCTAATGGTTCACTTCTCCACTGTCAAGGGGTGTTCTCTGTCTACCTATTTATGGTTAGGTTGACTTGAAACAATCTGTTTCTACCAAGATTAGAAAAACCGTCGGATTTGCGGCGTCATTGTGGTGCTGTGTGCAGCAATATGAACCAATGTTCAAAAATGTGTCAGGGTCATCCTCTCTTATGCATTAACAGTGCATATCGGGTAGGATTAATCTGAGACCCTTAGTCACACCCGGTCAGTTTGCAAACATTAAAATCAGCCCATGTAACATAATTTTACAATTGTGTCTAATTCACATACACAGAATGACGTATGCGTGTCAGCCTTCGGAATTGTTTTTCAGTTCACGGTACCATATAGATCGTCAGAATTATCGACGTATTGGCCAACATTGTCAGTACTCCTACGTACCCATTACAACCTTCATTTCATTAAGCCTCAGTCACAGTACTGCTTGTATTGCAGTTGTGTCAGTTTGGTCGGCTCTATTTGCCCACTTCGTTCAGTCAGCGGGCAGTCTTGTGTTCAATCTCCGCAGTTACAAGAAGCCCTGTATTTACTGCAGTAAAGCCCATTACTAGTTGGATTCGATGATGGACACTGAATCGCAGTGTGGTATACCAGACGAAAACTCGTTACGAAAATATCCAGCACCATTGTTCTCAACAGTGCGCTTGTTTTTATTGTGAATGTATCCGTTACAATTTTGGTCTGAGCATAATACAATGCCGGGAGATGTAACTCGATGAGGCTGTTAGGTTTACTGACATTGGCAAACCCCAAACCCTATTTCAAACCAAATAAGTGTATTAAGCAAACTTTCCACTACGGATCGACTCACGCTCGTACTTGCCTCAGTCATGCCCAGAAAATGTGTTCAAACAGCACATAGTTAGGAGAAGAACTCCGAGGGTTAAACCATTAAGATGATTCAAGGTTTGCTCCGGAAACTTTCCTGTAGCTCCCTTAACTAGACTACTACCTGACGGTCCACTGTGCTTTCAGTGATGCAGGGCGGCAGATTCAGCGCACTAACCAACTTAGAATACTAACACAACTTACTGAAGACTATATTTTGAAGAGACTGTTTGTTCAAGACAGAATAGTTCATTTCGGTTATGATGAGACAGACAGTACTGTAGTAATGTACGTGATCTGAACCATTTCAATTCCGTTCTCACCGAAAAATCTAAAAATCGAATACTGGAGGATTTGTTCTCTAAGTCCGGAGCTTTTCGGGAGGAATTCCCCATGGAACAATAAATCTTTGTTCAAATCACTTTTATTCTACCCTTAAGCGTGCATGGAACTTTAGGAAGTGCCTTTCGCGATGTGGTCATTGCATACTCTCAACGCTCTTTATCGGAGGTGTAGACCCTCGTCATTCATCAAGAACTAAATCGTGGATAACAAGGTCGTTCTGGATGCACTGACCTCAGGATGAATATGTCAAAATAAATGCTAAATGGCGGGCAAACGATTATTGAATAGTACCCGACTCATCCTGAATCAACGTCCAGTTTTGGGTAATGATCGCATTTACTACGATGTCGCACCGTTTACCACCAAGATGGCAGACCATGACATATTGGATATGTGACCACAAAAAAGAATAAGACTAACGCGCAGCCAACAAAAATGGTGTTTTCGATGTGAAAACTTGTGGCAAGATAGGCCAGCTTGTACGGGGTATTTCCAATGACTTACCACAATCGATCAGCTAAGTCAAAATCGTAACACCAATCTCCCATTAAGAATCACTCAGTAACCGACAGGAATGACTTTTGTGCATTCTCATTCTATGGGTGAATCTAACTCAGACAAAAAGTGTAAATGGAGGCCAACTTGTGTGTGTGTGCGTGTGTGTGTGCGTGTGTGTGTGTGTGT
>QNGE01009220.1:0-13533 GCA_008508345.1 Paragonimus westermani | reverse complement strand
AATTTTATGCACCACGTTGCCAGCCTAACGCATGCTCATGTTTTCAGTGACCTAAGTGTCAGTGGGCTGCGTCCCAAGATCGCACACTTACTTTGGTGTTTTTGCTACACAAACCTGTAAACTTAAAATATTACCAATATGTTAAGCATTTACACACACAGCCAGAAAAACAAAATTCAGGTTCGTTTGCCTTGTGGTTCTGAGTGTCTATGTGGTGAATGTCCTGTATTCATCAAACCACCGTTTCTTTTGACATCTTGTATAACACCCTAGTCCGTTCCCTCTTCACTGAATGTGGGTCAACTCAACATCAGTGTACGAAAAGAAAAACACGGCCAATTTCGGTGTAACTTCACAATGACAATGTGGTTGACCTTTTTCTTCAAAAGTGCTCGCGTTTTAAGCATTCCTCGATTGTCAAATCTCCAACCAACAATGTTCGATGTGACAGTTTGGTACATAGCAATATTCCATGTGGAGTGTCTGCCGGAATATTAAGCTTACCAGTTGTAGTTAGTTTTAGTTTTCCCCGTATAGCTTTCTATACTTTTCTGTTTAATGAATTTGTCTCTAATTGAGCGTATACTAATGCTTAATTATGTAAGGATGCTTGTTTATAGTACATAAGAGCTCATATCATTCTCATAATCAAATGAAACTCATACTTGTGTATAGCAAATGAACCGTCTGACCGGCGGAAAACACTTGTTTACTGTCCGGGTGCGCCCAATCGGAGTTAACCTACCACAGTCTGTCGTGAGTTCTTGGTGGTTTAGTTCAAGGGCAGACTTGGTTCACACAGTCCGGACAACCAACCGATAGCTCGATTATCGAATCAGTTGTGGAGGAATGAAAATACTCCCGACTTCTCATTGTTGCTGTTAGTCAGCTGTTGTCTGTTGAATGTTACAATGCGATCGTCGATAGTAATCGGGTTTCTATTCCGCTCATTTACGATCTTCCTATTACTCCGATTACTCTTTACCTTCTAAATCATTCAACAAAGAATGATACACACAAAAGCCTTCGCCGCCTACTCTAGTCTACAAATTTTGGTTTACAAACATCCTTCTTTTAATTTAAGAAACATTCATCTATGTAAAACATCAATAATTGAATGCGTCCACTATCATCAGACTAATAGTTCATCGGGCAATCTATAATTTGGCATACCTCGATCAGTCATTTGGGATTGAAACTTTTGTCACACACACGTTAACAGTGTCCACACAAATGTGCGCTAAAGCAACTGAAAACCATAGATGGGCACACACACACAGAATGGGTTGTTCAGCCTAGCACCTAAAAGCTATTGTCCGTTGGTAGTGAACTAAAAGTACCGATTCTCAGCCAACCTGGGAGTCATCAAAGTTTCTGTCTGGAAAGATGTGTTGGTTAATCAACATGTGTCTCATAGAAGTTGTGTAGCGCCTTAGACAAATTCTGCCACTACGTAAATACACCGACGTTATCTCACGGCCTGACTACTACCCACACATGTTTCGTCATGGATTTGTATAAACGTATCTCACAGTGATCATGTGCGTAAGTCTGCTCATGGGTTGTAACCTTCATTGTGGACATAATTCAGCAAGCATCCCCCTTTCATTTTGTGGAACATCGGAGTATTTGTCCAACATGTACAGTTACTTAAGGTAGCAAGAAGACACTTGTTATCTGAGTCGACCAAAAGTAAGACATGCTACAGCGTATGACTGTTTTCCATGCTTGGTGATTTAAAATCTGCTCCGCAATCGTACCCGAGGAAGAGCACAGCGTAGATGGAAGGTGCGTGATATTGTTGCTAGGAGCCAAGGAAACAATATTTCAACAATCACTGCTAATGGCAAAACGAGGTTTTCTGAGGTAATCCACCAAACATAATTTCTACACCAAAGTATTGTGTCAAGCCTGGCTGCGAGCGACGCTTAAATGTTTTGGGGATCATGAGAGATGGAACTCAATCATAATCTGAGAAGATAAATCACGTCACACAGAACTCGAGAGTGTGTTCCAAGACCCTGAGTACGCTGGTGGAAAACTTCCAAGACTGCCGTCACACTCTCCGATGCTGGATTTACTCAAAAGTGCGTGAAATATAGTCATGCACCTAGAAGACCAACTGAGAAGATAAAGGTATGACCTGATACTTGTGTGTGATTCTACTGATATTCTTCTCGGATGTGACTGACCGTTTAGGTATCTGAACGAGTCGGCTGAAGAGGCTTCAAATTCATTGACAGTAATCTGTTGCCACAACATGAAACAATACGCTCAGTCGTTCCACTTAAAAGCACTCAATATTGAAAACGTCTGACTAAAATATTCTCCCTTGTTATGCATTCTGGTCATTACATATATGACGATACTATATTTGGATCACCTTGGGTTTACTATGTCATGAGCTTAACTGATCAAATTTAATGCCGTTTTGACCGCGGTACCTTCTAAATGTGTTAGGCTGGCAACGTGGTGCATAAAATTCTCTTCAGAACAGACCAGTAGGGAGAACAATGCGCCAAAGGTTAAGATCACATACAAGTGGTGGTAACTCCGATCATCTCGGAAAATATATGTGAGTCGAAGTGTATGGATTGTGTGCATCAAGTGGTTGTTGTCTATTGTGTTTGGTTTGGCTGGTTCGTCACAAGTCGCCGGTTGACATTTCTATATCTAGTTAATCATTTCCAGTGTCCACCATTGTTTCGGCCAGCCGCAGTATCAGAGTGAAGCTGGTTTGCCCCCAATCGCACCTTATTGTCAACATATTAGCCAGCAGACTCCAGTATCATTTACACGGGGCCGTTTGTCCCTCCTGAAACACACCCAGAGCAGGGACGAATTTACAATGGTTTTGTCGGACACTATCAGACCAGGTTTGGAGACCGCGATCGTTCGCTCTCCCTGGGTGTTTTCACCATGACTTCAGCTGTCACGTCAGCCATCGGACTGTAACGTGGATGGTTGCCACTCGAACACTCCAGAACATATTTGCTCGACCTTTCGGATAACGGCGGTCAGCTCCTATCCCAGAGACGGCCGGCCGGCTTGTCAAGGGTGGTCTGTGTGTCCTATGTCGTACGGACACACGCGCTCAGTACTCTAGTTAGCCTGCACCCTTGTCAGCTTACCATCTGGGTGTAGGCGAACTAGCTTTGTGTACATCTCGCACCCAGCGGATCCCTGTTCTCTTGCTCGGTAAGAGCCGACGTGTTTCTGTGAACGTCAGTCTACGCGCATGCATCCTTTAAGCCGCTGACCTCGACAGAAAGCTCACTGGACATCGGAGAGCGATGATGGTGTGGGGACATATAAAACTTGAAGAGGAAAAGACCACATCATGCAACATGCCTGCGTTGTCCGTTTGCGGTGCAGACGTTTGATCGTTACAGTTGTGAACTTTTCGTAAACTAATCACATACCTACTTAACGTGCATAACTTAGCATACATAAAGTACATAAAATGGTGAAAAGCGCTTTTCAAGAACGGGCAAAATATCTTGTGCAGCCTACTGGGTGTTTTACTGCACTCCAAAATATGCGTGGAAACTACTTCGTTTGGAACGTAAATAGGTGGATAGCACGTCGAAAGTTAGGCGAGTGGTTCGGCCGACAAAATGTCCTTAGACAGCATGAGAGGTATGTGCTGACGGATTGCAAGAAAACTCTTTTCAAGGACTGCTAACACTTTGAAAAATTAATCAGTTGGTCTGTAGCTTGGTTTGTCTTTTCTATAGCAAATCGAGTAAAATCTGGCTGTTAATACTATCAGCCCCATTGCAATAGTCTAAGAAACTCACGCAGACAGTGTTAGATCTTCTGTCAACCTACGGCAGAATGTAAGCGAGGGTATCAACAACAAAAAACGATCACGACAAACCAGTTCAATTGATTAATTGCAGTTTATATGAGCCATATCGGTAAGAGTATTAACTGTTTGACTGTGCCAAGTACAGCTGGAATAAGCAGCCGAGATCTTCAATCTACCTTATCACGTGTGCTGCTTTGTTGAGTGCTATTTGGCACTGAGTATTTAAAACGGCCCTGGACCTGGGGACATCACCACCATTAACAGCAGTATCTTAATAGTTGATTTTAAAGCCAAACAAGCAATTCTAAACAATCTAATACCAAACCTACACCCACGCTCATTCGTTCAACACATTCATGATATCACAAAGATAAAAGAACTAGATTAAAATGATAGGTCAGTTTCTTTTTGGTTTTCACCTTCTTGCACAGATAGCTTCTTAGTGAAACGTTATATTTACGATGATGAAATAAATGTATATTTTTTCTAGTGAAAACCCTCTCCATATCATATATTTTGTATCGTCTTTTTTTCCACAGCCGCTGAAAATGGTCATGTGGATATTGCTGCGTACCTTTTGCTTCATTCAGCCAACATACTGGCAGTGGACAACGAGCAGAACACGGCTCTACATTTGGCAGCAAAGGCTGGTATTACTTACAGAATATGCTTGCTTTAGGTCGCAAATTTTATCTGTTGCGCTCTGCATACATGTATACTCTTGATATGATACACCCTTACAGTTAACTGCAGTATGTTTGAATTCGCAGCAATCTTGTTTCAGTTTGTTGAAATCGCCAATAGAAGCCAATTTGAAATTAAGAGGAAACTAACCAAAGAGCTACCACTGCAGATTTAGCACATTAAAAGTAAAGGCTATAGAAACTAGTGTTCTCTAGAGGTGTGATTTTTTGCTATAAGTAATATGAAAATATACAGGCTTTGTCTCGTTTTGAGTGACAATAGAATGTTGACCAGATGAGGTAACTGTGTTGAGAATTATAGTTAACTGTGTTGCAGCCTTCTGTGTGATCCCGTACTGATTTCAAGTGAAGATTTTTTTACTGAAACTTCCTATGTTTATCCAGCCTGCTATAGGTTTCAGAAACAATGAAAACACACTGGTCCTACCACCATTACTACTTCAGACGCGTTTGTAAGCAACTTTCAAATGTGTTTTCCTACACATTCACCAAGTAGATCTGAAGTCCACGACCGATTTCGTTCTTTCGTTTCACACAATAATCCTGGCACTTTTGGTTGCATTTATTCAGTAGAGGCCGGCATGCCTCAGAGTGTACGTTCCAACAACTCTCTCAATTTCTGACAGGTTAAATGAACGGACTAACTCTGACCTGTTATATTGCGTTCGTTGTGCGATAGGTGTCTTACTGCCCCTCTGATCTAACTGGTTAGCCAAGCCAGTCCAGTTATATACTTTCAGACCACCTGCTTTTGCTTATCTGGAGATGGTAACTTGAAATTGTGCGCGTCGCCGGAGGAGAATAAGAGCTGCTTCAGCATTCTGTTGGCTAATAGACCATGCTAGCCTGTGCAACAAACACGTATGTGACGCAAAGAACCGCGCACCGGTAATGCCTTTGTGAAACATTGATGAATGTTTGTATGAACATCTAATTCCCTTCAAAAACTGGGCAGAAAAAACGCACAGTACATTAACACGTAACAGTCAGTTATAATGAAATCAACCTAATGTCTTGAGAATCGTGAACACACAAATGTGCGTTTATCAGAAAGAACTCGTCAACACACCAAGCCGGATGTAGCAACTGAAGTTTCATTATGAACTGTTTAAGAGAACAACAAAGAGTAATCTTGCTGTTCGACTGCGTCAAGTTCACTGCCTGTTTCTGTGACTCATTCAATAAGTGTCAATCTTCTCGTTGACTTATATTGCTGCTTAACTGCCCCCCATTTTTCCAGTCAGCAGTATCTGCATTCAGATAGCACGATATTAATCGTTCATGATATATGGTATACTGAATCTTCAAAAATGAGATGATCCGGGATTTCGAATAACCCACTCAAACACTTACTTTAAGCCTCCAACCACTGTCGTGGGGAGACGAACTCGACCTACGATGACTAACTAGTTGGTGAACGAATTCACACGAAGTACTGAACAGAAGAAGCAGCTTGACACTCATTAACAAATACGTGCTTCCTAGTCATTTCGTTGTTCGTCTGTTGGCATCAGCCGATATAAAAGATGGAACGTAGATTTTCATGGTCAGATATCCTAAGACGGTTCACGTCTTCTATTCTGCGTGACCAGACTCCTCAGTCGTAAAATAGCACATTTCCAATCACCTCAAACACGCGATCCTTAGGCTTCATTGAGATATCTCTCCGCAGCCACGAGTGTTCTGAATTACTGAATGCCGCTTTAACTTTGAAACCACGAGCTTCTGCTCTGTTCCTTGTACCAGTGAACAACTTACATAACTTCATAGCCAAACATGAAATCTAAATATTCACGGCTTCCCCGTTGAAGCACTTTGCAATCTGAGACTGCCCAACGCGCCCTGAAGCATTTGACAGAGCGTGATAAACATCCACCTTCTCACCAAGTAACCTGTGTTGGGCACCATTGAATCCAAACTTAATTCAGGAATAAGACGCAAGGAAAATTTATGTAGTAACAATCACCGGTTGCGTTTTTAAAATAGTCATGTTATCATCCACATATCTTACTCAAGCATACACACGTTCACATGCATCATGCCGTCAACCATTTTCAAAGGATAACTTGGGTAATGTAATAATGAGACTTTTAGTCGTTGTGACGTATCAATATATTCGTGTTTGAAAACAGTATTCTCAGTTTTTGTCCTCGGCATAACAGTTGGGATTAGATATGAATAGCATGCAACTCACTTACTCAAGTATAGCTGAATATCTGACGAACCCCACCCCAGTTTTAGTCGGCTAAGCTATTCATAACTTTTGTGAGGCATTCGACATCTTTTTCAGTTACACCAAACAAAAATCGATGAGCTGACAGTGATGACATAATAGGTTTAGCTGTAGTTCACCCCGTACTTTTTGTTACAATTAGGATAAGTGTGACTGGGAATCGTTTAGACATTCGCTGTAACGAAAACTTCGTCATAACTGAGTTCATTAAGGTGTTCTGTTGTGCATTTAAGAGCGTGAGGAATGTGAATCCAGCAATCCGGGCAGCATTCAGTCAATCTGCAGTGCAACACTGGTTGCTGTACAGCTAATGTTCAACTTATTTTCTACACACAGAGCTATGGGGTGACGTACGCTCCTAACAAGTGTACAAATATTCAGATTTCCGCAATAAGTATGCAGCTCAAATCAGAAGGTTTTCTGTCTAGAAAGAACCGATGCACTTGAAGGTAGTAACTTTGTATGCGATTCAACTCAGTTCCATCGATGGCATAAATTTACAAGTATAAGTTTAATAATTTGGTTTTCGAGATTGTCAGCTCAAACAGTCTGCCCAGCACTATTTTGGTTGTGAAAAATCGCACACATTCTCAAATTTTTGAAAGTACAATTTATTGTTTAATAACTACTTCACTTAGATAAGAAAAAACATGTTCATTACGAAACACCGGCTAAGGAATGTCGACTGCATCAAAATACCGTGAACAGCACAAGATGAAATTGTTGATCTGCATCACCCACATTCTTATTAAATGATGTTTGTAATAACGTCCGACTATGTATTGATTCAACATCTTTTAATTAGACAATTTTAAAATTAACTTCTTTGTGTTAGTATTCAATAGTATCTTTTTATAATAATTTGGTAGTCATTGTCATGCCTTAAACAGTTATTTCATCTGTTTACGAACGGGCGAGCTGTCTCAACAGAACACCCAGTGTCTTCTTCTCAGACTGTCCTAATTAGGGATTGTAGTTACTGAGTGATGATTAAAATGCCCTAGTGAAATGCTCCAATCTTCCCGTGATTTTAGGTGCTCTGCAACAGTCAGCTAATTCAGTCATTCGTTCATATATTTGCCACGCATCCATTTACTTAATTTGTTCGTAGTCAACTGATTGCTCAGGTCACTATACCCGGTTGTTCTCGGATCACCTCACATCTGTCACCAACATTAATGTCAACTTTCAGGGATGTCTGACTCATTGCAGAAACTGTGTTGTTGCTTTGTTGAGAGTTGGACGACACTGCTACGCATGTTTGGACACATATGTCCACAAGTTGTGAACATCGATATACTGTATTATTTGGACTTTCCCATGAAAGTCGTAAAACACCCAGAAGTAGGATTTGTATCAAAAGAGGTTATTGTCATTGGGTGTATGCTGTAGTGTGGTGAAGATGAACTGCCGGACTGTACTACGTGTTGATCAGTCACACAGCTGTGCTTACTGACTTCCGGAAATAATGAGAGGAAATAGATGAAATGTTAGAGAGCAATGTGACATAAAACGTTGTTTCGTGGTTGTCAACTGCATCGCTCCGGGGTTATCGATATGTAAAAGTGTAGGCTCCTGTTTGTCATGTCGTTGATGCATATGCCACCTGTATCGATTCGAGTGACATTCGCGCTGTTGATACGCAATAATAATTGTGATGTTCTGCTCTTAGCACGTTAGAAGTGCGATCAGCGACCTCGTGGCCATGCCTGAAGGCTGATGATCCTTTTCAAGTTAGTTTTCTCTATTCAATGAGTCGTAAGTTCTTAAAACTTATGCGAAACTTGACGCCAACAAAGTTACGGATGATAGTTTCGTGTTTACCACACAATACCATAATGTCTTGTATGAAGATCGAAATTACTGGTGACACACTACGGTCACAAACCAGTTCTTCGGTCATTCGCTTGATGTGAAGTTATGTGGTTAGTCAAGATATCAATCTGTTGTTATCATTTTACGAAATACGGGCGAAAATTCACGACGGGTGCTTTTAGTAAGGTTTGAACATTCTGATATCAAAATATATTCAGTTCGTTACAAGAAATCTACAGAAACACATTGCCGTAAGAGAATGTGATTCAGGAAGACTATCTGCCAAGACAAAGTAATCTGCACTCGGGCGATAGGAGAAAAACATCCGTCGGTGGACAATTTTCATTAGGTTGACCCATTTTGGTGCAGTGTAACTGGTAGACTGTGTTGAGGTTTTCTCTCGGGATTTCGCTCAGAATTATCTTGTACTAATACATATGTCTTACCATTAATCAACAAAAAAGTTTCCGTTTCTAGAATCTTGATGGTTTGTCTGAACAACATTTCTTCAGGTTTCATCAACATGTGTAGTCTGTTGACCACATTCGGAGCGAGCCCGTGGAACAGTGTAAATTCCTATGGGCAGACCCCATTGCACTTGGCTTGTGAAAACAATCAGCTGTATGTGGTTCGACTGTTTTGCTGTACGTCGGTTACCGATTTCGGATCGAACTGCGTTCACACTGGGCTGGGAAGTCTACCTTTTCTCGGTCAGCCCGATTTGGAATGGGAAGATGACCAAGGTCGAACGGCCATGAGCTTGGCTTATCAGAAAGGCCTGTCGGATATTGCGGACTATTTGAAAATGAAACAGGTGCTAGGTGGGAGGAATTCGAATAGATCCGCGAAGTTCTCCGTTTGGGTTACCGAATTAAGGTTGGTTAACAAATGCATAAACTCATTTGAGTACATACAGTAGTTCAGGTTTAACATCACTCAAAGTTGATCATAGCATTCACATTCTGACAAGCCGTCCGGTTATCTCGCTTCGAAATGAAGCACTGCACTCTAGTTCCTTCCTTATTGAAGCCTAACTGTAGTGTACACCCTCATCCAAACCAGAATTTCTACTCCGTTCCTCATGTTTATGAGACTAACCTGTAGTATTTAAACAAACATGTATCCGTAAATTTGTCAATTCAGTCTTATCTGCTTATTACCTCCCCTACCTTTTCTGTGATATACATTTGTATTTACCAGCTACTCCGTTATTTCGTAAACCTTCAACAGAACCAACGGCTGCTCGGACCACAGTACTCATGGGTACGGTTCAGAGTTTGAAATCATGATGATGTTGACACTGATCAGCTAGTTAATTTCCAGTCACAAAGACAGGGTGATGAATCTCTCTCACAAGTCCCTTTCACCATAATAGTTTAATTTCAGGTGCCTCACCAAAAACCCTCACAATGCTCCCAATAAAAATGTCGACTTAATTCCTACTGGTTAGTAACATTTCCCACGTTAATAATTATCATAATAGGAATTAAATAAAGTCCCTTCACCGTCATTGTCACCATCATTACTGGCCCGTCACCCGTAGTTCAGTGTTGTAGCCGCGAGGAGAAAGTGAGGCCCAGTGTGAGAGGAAATGAAGAGGAACAGATGGAGCTTGGTTAGCAACTGCCCCATATAAAAGCTTGAACATTCAGCACCAGTGTGCTTACATCTTGGAGACACACAACCAACCACAAAATGTACACTGTTGAAGTCGGCCAACCACCAGTTGTCTCAACACTTTTATTCTGAGGCTAACGGAGTCAAGAGGACCCCTTCCCAGGAGGTGAAGACAAACTTACCTATTGGTGATTGCCCCCATATTCTTGAAAAATCATTTGCTCCCCAATAAGCCGGGAGTTCAGCTAAGAGTGTATAGCATGGTTAGCGATGGGCAACCATTCCCAACCTTCTAATTTTGTGGATTAGGCGAGCTTAACTGAGTGAACTTGGTCGGTCCTCCCTGCCAAAGGCCGGTCTGGATGTCATCGTTTGCAAACGTCGCTGACCAAACTAATATATGTGAACAGTACTGTAAATCTGCCCAAACCAGACAAATGGGATTGGAAAGTTGTATATTGCAAGGCATCCATTATAGGCGGAAATGTAGAACAGCGAACACAGATAGTATTTTGCACAACTGCCGTTTATTCATATCCTTGGTAGTAGCACATCTACATCTTTTTGGTGACACGTCATGCATAGTGAATGTGCAAGCTCCGAATAGTTGCTTCTTGTGCTTGGTGTTCTCAGTACTGAGATCTGGCTTTTGGTTTCCGTGTGTATGACTCGTGCCATACTATACGCAATCAAAGGTGCATGCTATACCACATTTATATTTGAACCCCTTGCATAATAAGTGGGAAGAAGACCTTGAACTGTTTGCAGCAAGCAGTTATCATTCCNGCTACTCCGTTATTTCGTAAACCTTCAACAGAACCAACGGCTGCTCGGACCACAGTACTCATGGGTACGGTTCAGAGTTTGAAATCATGATGATGTTGACACTGATCAGCTAGTTAATTTCCAGTCACAAAGACAGGGTGATGAATCTCTCTCACAAGTCCCTTTCACCATAATAGTTTAATTTCAGGTGCCTCACCAAAAACCCTCACAATGCTCCCAATAAAAATGTCGACTTAATTCCTACTGGTTAGTAACATTTCCCACGTTAATAATTATCATAATAGGAATTAAATAAAGTCCCTTCACCGTCATTGTCACCATCATTACTGGCCCGTCACCCGTAGTTCAGTGTTGTAGCCGCGAGGAGAAAGTGAGGCCCAGTGTGAGAGGAAATGAAGAGGAACAGATGGAGCTTGGTTAGCAACTGCCCCATATAAAAGCTTGAACATTCAGCACCAGTGTGCTTACATCTTGGAGACACACAACCAACCACAAAATGTACACTGTTGAAGTCGGCCAACCACCAGTTGTCTCAACACTTTTATTCTGAGGCTAACGGAGTCAAGAGGACCCCTTCCCAGGAGGTGAAGACAAACTTACCTATTGGTGATTGCCCCCATATTCTTGAAAAATCATTTGCTCCCCAATAAGCCGGGAGTTCAGCTAAGAGTGTATAGCATGGTTAGCGATGGGCAACCATTCCCAACCTTCTAATTTTGTGGATTAGGCGAGCTTAACTGAGTGAACTTGGTCGGTCCTCCCTGCCAAAGGCCGGTCTGGATGTCATCGTTTGCAAACGTCGCTGACCAAACTAATATATGTGAACAGTACTGTAAATCTGCCCAAACCAGACAAATGGGATTGGAAAGTTGTATATTGCAAGGCATCCATTATAGGCGGAAATGTAGAACAGCGAACACAGATAGTATTTTGCACAACTGCCGTTTATTCATATCCTTGGTAGTAGCACATCTACATCTTTTTGGTGACACGTCATGCATAGTGAATGTGCAAGCTCCGAATAGTTGCTTCTTGTGCTTGGTGTTCTCAGTACTGAGATCTGGCTTTTGGTTTCCGTGTGTATGACTCGTGCCATACTATACGCAATCAAAGGTGCATGCTATACCACATTTATATTTGAACCCCTTGCATAATAAGTGGGAAGAAGACCTTGAACTGTTTGCAGCAAGCAGTTATCATTCCCGGTACAAGAACGGGGATTTATAGATGCACTTCAGCAATAAAATATCAGGGCTTGCCACTGGTTAACACTAGTAGCATATACAATGTTTTAGCCTTGGACAACGTAAAGTTGCACGTACGTCATATTGACGGGACTTTTCTGTTTGGAATAGGTGCGAAACCAATTAAGAAAAATGAGCACACTACTCAGTTTTGTGTACCTAACTGTATCATCAACTTCTAAACAAGAACAAGAGAAAAAAATTCTTCCTTGGTAAGACGTTAAAATGGACTTGTTGCCCGTCCGGTGCAGCACAATTTAACACGGGCAGGGCAATACATGAAGTGTATGAGCTTCGCTGCTGTATGAGATAAGGTGACGAGTTCGAACACTGTTTCTAGAACATTGTGGGCACGTTCCAGCGATATATTACCGAACGGAAAATCATAGACGAACAAAACTTCTTGTGTCGACTACTTTCTGGAACGTTTCTTCAGAAAATGGGGCTAATTAACGAATATATATGTACCTACTGTGTGATCGTTTGCGAAAACGAACTGTCAGTCTCAATTTCAGGAACCGTATCACATTTAGCACGCTTGAATCACAATCCAGAGTGTTTATGTCAGATTAGGTGATCAGCTTATTAGCGTTAAGCCACCAGGTAAACGTAAAACGTGGTTTCCTGCACCGCACGACATTTACCAACCACAAATCAGAAAACCAATATTGCACCATTGTTTATTCTTTTACTGAATACTCCTAATCGGTTAATTCTAATTCACTATTGTCTCAACGTTGAAAACCTGTGCTATGTGTACAGAAACTCTCAACTGTTGGTCACTGATCGTCACGTGCTTAGGTGTCAAGAAGAGAGGAAAAACTATGTACCGTAATTTGTGTATTCGGACATGAATTCAAATGGCTAAAAGAGGATTTATGTACTTGTGTTTCGCCTGGCTGTCCGAAGATAGGTTTACATTACTTAACAGTAGACCAAACGAAGGTAATCCAGGAAGTTTAGCTTCCCGCTCGTCAGTTCATCTTTTTTTCTAAAGTAGAACGTACTTACAATGCACGCACAATGGGATCTATCGTGTTGTCTTTAAGATACTCGACAATGGTTGTATTCGGACATATAAAGCACTCCAACAAGAGATAGCTGTAATAATTGTAAGATATCGGTAAGAGAAAATGAAACATGTGGGGAACCAAAAAAAATGACTCTGACGAAAAATACTTCAGGTTGGTTACCTCAACACATACAAAAGGAGAGTTGGCGTGAACAGTGATGAAAACTTGGGCCTGCAGTAACTCTTGTCAGACCTTACAGTCATGTCCACAGTTTTGTGGACTATATGTAACGGGAAAGTTATTTTGTTAC
>QNGE01009219.1:0-13537 GCA_008508345.1 Paragonimus westermani | reverse complement strand
TGCACGGAGGACAAAATTGCGCAAGAATTAGCATTCATACGCATTGTTGTTCATGACTACGCTGGGAATTTTTACGAGAAAACTCTATAACTAAAACTTCCATAGCAATCACACTGGCAGTACAAGCGTCGTGTTACTTTTAATCTTCAACTAAACGCAGTTGGAAGGCAGTCTGAGGACTGCTAGGATGATCTTCTCAGACAGTACACCCTAATAATAATCAGTGTTTTCGCAATTTAATAGACTACCAGTGAACGACCAAGCAGCACCAGATTGCACTTCAAGGTGTTAATTAAAAGGCTTGCTTTTTGGAACAAATATCTCCACGAAGTAATTGCTCTTAATTAACGAACATCAATGACCATTAGCTTTTCCTAACATTAGTATATCGCATTAATGGGAGTTTTACGAAATGATTGAAATTTGGTTGAAATGAGAGGTAATGACCTGACGCTACTTACGGAAATATGGGGGATAATGGTCTTTCTTTCCCATTGGACGTTACTGAATGAGAATGTTTACGATTTTTCGAGGCCACGCAATAGCTGTAAGGTGTCCTAACGAAAGTTAGTGTGGATGGAGTCAAACTCTTTGGGCCACTTATTCAACATATTGTTGATAAATAGAACAACAGTAACAATGTAACATCGTGATTTTGGCCACAACGTTTTGGCTGAAACGTAGACTATTACAACTTGCTCGTAACGTTATTTTATTCTCAACCCATTTAGTAATGTATCATTGTGTCATCAGAATAGAGGAAAGACACATTGCGGTAAGTTAACACAAGTTACTATCACCACTAGCGAAATTAAAACGTGCCAGCCATATACATCATGCATATAAGAACAAACAGAGACTAGGTAGAACACAGACACATAAAGTATCACGTAATCACGACCACGGCAACTCGATAGGTTGTCTCAACAACTTTTGTGCACATAACGTCGGCCTGTAAGTTCGGTTAAGTACCGCGTCGCAGAAAGTCACTAAATTTTGGTATCTACTGCGGAACAGTAACTTGAGTGAGTTTAACGGGTCGACTCGGGGTCTGTTGTCGTAATAGTTTAGCAACTGATGATGATGATGGTGACATTCAGGTCACCAAATGGAGCTTGTTCGGCAACTCTCTTGGCGAGTTGTTGACCTGCTTTGTCCATGAAAACCCCATTGCAACTGTAACTGAACCGGTACACCAAACGAAAGGCGGAAAATTTCAACAATCTACTTTCGGGGTTATCGATGACTTTTCTGTTGATGGTTCGAACTGACCTCAACCGCACAGACTTATACTTTTCAGTCAGAACATTCCTTGGTTTATGCATCACGTTGTTTACTCGGTGGTTATCTTTGAAAGCCGTGAATAAAAAACGAACTTCTTTTGGCACATAAGTACAGATTCAGAGTGCTTATCTACCGCGCTACGTGTCTCAGAGAATTTATCTGGGTACCCACTTCTAGTATGAGTTTTTTCAGCACTTTCTGTTCTGCCTACAGTTTTTCAGGCTTAAAAATAAGCTTGGGAGTAATAAAACTGTCTAAACCAAACCCCGTTTGTGTGCAAGAGGGGTACGGCTGGAAAACTGATGATATTGTCTACCCCATGATGTTTTACGGTTAACTGAGCGCTGTAACCTGCCACACATTCGGAAAAATGACACACGGAGTAACTCGTTAAAAGGGATTACTACATCTTGCCTACTTCTCACGGTTGGCGATTACGCAACACAGGATACTTATCAACCATGAAGAGGGCTTCTCGTTGCAGGGTCCATCCAGAAATATCGAGAAGTTATTACCTGACTTTTATCCTAAGAAGTCACAATCCTCCTGCATGATACCAGCAAGCGGTTTTGTGCAGGATTAGTTTTGAGTTAATATTAACATTGATTTCTGAGGAGTATGCTGCTGTGAATGAGAATCGATAACCCACGAAGGCCAAACCGTTTATTCTAGACGAGGTTGTACGCTTCCACAGGTATTGTGCAACATCTATCGATTTCCAAAGGTAGGATAAAACTACCGACTACTTTCTAACGCCAGTAGTGTGATTTTGTTTTAATATTTTGTATTTTGTCTAAACAGAATGTAGAACAAGTGAAGCATCATAACCCTTTCCAACAGTTTCCAATATATTCATACCACACTATTAGAAATTCTTCCACGAGCTAATGCGTAATTTAATGATTTGAGGTTGATTAAACTTCGCTACGCTGGATCTCCGTAATAACTTTTTTTATTCCCATAGCATCAGCATATTCTAACTGCCGTTATGGTTACCTACAAATCAATAGAATAGGTACGTAATCAACACGTCTGAAAGCGCCAGTATATAACTGTTCATACACAATACGGATTTACCAAACTCGAATGCATTGTGACTGTCTTAATCCAAAATATGTCGAAGAATTTTTCGTGATGATTGCAATATGGACATCGTTTTTACACCTTAAGTTCCCGATCGAATGAACGATCATGTACCATCGCAAAGCTGAGCTTGACCCAGCATGAATTTGCTTCAGGATTGTAGGAAATATGAGACAAATCCTCAGCTATGACTCACCGCCACCGTTTTCTGTGGTATGTCATGGTGGCAGTTGACCTAGTTACGTCGCGAGTTTCTATTCTAACAGCATGAATGATCTAGGTTCACGCAATATTTCTTCCGTTGCACATTTCATTTCCGCATTGAAACATCAGACGGGAGTGACAAGAATATGAGGGTGGTTGGAATATTCGATAGCCCACTCTTGGTGTTTTAAAACTGTCTACTCTAAAGTTTCTTTGACCTTGAAGGAGGCGTATCTAAAAATGCAGCTCAAGCAGACTGACGAATCTATTGCGTTTTTCTTTCGTGCAAAACCACTAGTTTGTCTGGGTTTTTGAAATACGGAAGATTGGGAGACAGAAACCACACCAACAAGGGTTCCAGAAATGTCTTTTTATAGAAAACTGCACACTGATTTTTCACAGTGTGCCCTTAATGTTTCAACGGTCACTTGTGCAGAAGCGATTAAATACATCAACGGAAATGTTATACATGAAGCATAATACGTCCAGTTCAACATCCACGTTGGTTACAAAATCAACTTCGGCGTGTACATTTTGTACAAATGTTTGTCATGGTTATTACATTTTGAAGTTTTGTGTACGAATTTACACCAGAGCAAATAAACGTAAAAATCTAAAAGGGTTGGTTACTTTTGATTTTGCTCACGTACTCTAAGAGCGCCACCTCACTTCATAGATCCCTACGTGCGAGAAAAAATTGTCTTTTTTTGCCAAGGTTTGACAGTCGTCCGAATGCTAACAGCGATTTTTTTACAAGTCATTTCCTTAAGGGGTGCAGTGTTATAAACTGCGCAGACAGTCAGTGAGATGTAGCTAGAAACGTTTTGAATATGACTGCTTACTTTCTTGTGGGCTTCAGTATTCTTGGAAAAGTTATGCTTCCACCGCTGCTGGGGTTATAGAATGTCTCAGTTCTATCCAGATACTGTAGTCATTGTGGGGGGTGTTGCGCTCAGCGTAGCAACATGTTCATATTGGGAGCATGTCATTATATTCCCCAATTCGCAAGCATAAAGAAGCATGCGTCCTCATGAGGCATGCTCACAGCATTCACCCTTTGTCCTAGTCAACCAGAACACTTAAGTACTGCACAAGTCCGTCAAGATAGTGTCCTACGGGTTTCTCTGATAAGATGCACCATCTCTATTGCGCCCGTGTCAGATTTCGATCACCAGGTACAGAGCTGAATAAAACCGCTTATATCCACTAATATGCACTCCGTTTGCTGGTTGTTGTTCAATATATTTTTTGTCGCCTCATTCAGTTTCTCGTAGAGTTCATAATAAGTTTACAAACGACAGTCTACGGTCAATCTAATCAGAATTTTATAACTGCACGAAATGTATGTGAACTATGTATGGAGCAATAAAACAGGTCATACAGATCAGTAAATGTCTTGCAGGATATGGCGTAGCACAGTCTGATAGAAAGAGCTGTTGGTCTTGATGGTGTATGTATGGGTCAGTAAAAGATGACAGCATCGTTCGGCTCATGTTCTACCGGGCTTCAAGAGGTTTTGGAAAAGAACACCGCAGAAGGTTAAGAGTCTCTACGAACTGCCTGTGCGCACGCAGATATGCATCATGCAGTCTGGTGGCGATGGTCCCAGACACTGATAACCGTCGCACTCTGACATATTTGGATTGCGGGGAGCCGACCTGATGAATAATTCAGAGTTTTGCCCGGTTCCATTAGATAGGCAGTGTCCGTACGATAAACAGAGCCCACAAGATCTGTACACGAGACGTTCTCCACGACGAGGTGGAGTATATTCAAAATAGACTAACAGAAAATGGATACCCCAGAGATTCCTCCGTAAAAGTGGCGCCTCAGTATGTAATACGAACTTTCTCACACAGCGATGATAAAGCCGTTTTTTCTGTCAAAAGAAGGTGAGGGTAACGATGGAGATATTAGCCGTAGTCTGTCGAACTTGATCGAATCTGTCTACTATGCGTATCATTCAACACATATCCTGTGTTATTGCCACAACCTCAGACGTGAAACAAAGATTACGTAAGTCGGAAAAATATAACCCGATAAAAAGTAAGCACAAAGTACTCATATCAAGTATTATATAGTCATTATCTGTTAATCCTATGAGTAATATCAGTCGTCTGTGTGTGCCCAAGGCTGTTCGCTGAGTTTGGAGCAGTGCAATTTTGTTGTGCGAAGAAAATGGGGTATTGATTAAACAACAGTACTCTGTACGATATAAGCGGGTCATTTAGGACTGTCCCTATAGTAGCCTTAATTAAGCGAAGTTGTGTACCCGCATGTTTACGACATACACAAACCTCAGCATGTGGCTGATACCATTCCAGAGCTGATCCCATGTTAATTAGAAAACTTGAAAAATACGTTTCTTCCAATATTTTTCAAGTGGTTTATTGCTACTCTTACATTTGTTGTCAGCCATCACATGACTGAGCTCTCTGTATGGTATACATTTTATGATCCTTCAATGCTCTGGAGTTATAAGATTGAACATGGTGAAGACGTCCGTTTTCTTCTTTTCATTTTATGGTAACAAAACATGCTGGAAATCTCCGGTAACGATACATCGAAAAGCGTAAGAAATTGATTCTCAAACCAGGTCTCTTATCTTAAACATCTGGAAGTTAACTGATTTTCACACGATATTTTATACTCATAATTTGATCGTAGAATTGGAACACAGAAGACATTGGTTAGCAAAACAATAAAGAACAAGGGCTTCGGATCGTCGAGCAACCATTCAGACGTTGACTATTCAGAGTCCATAACCCAAGCACATCTGTTGTAATGACCGAAAGCCCCTCCCTATTGAGAAAATAACAAAACGCATCTTTTAATCACGTGATTTTCTAAACCCGTTAGTTGACGCTATGAACGAAATTCACACTGAACCTTTTAACCACAATGTTAATCAGGAAGCTGCCTCCATGGTGGTCAGAAATTTCTGGAGGTTTTTCTTAACCTACTTTGTCATGTGAGTGAACTGCAGTGTTTTGTGAGAGAACATTATGTTCACTAACAACTATCGCTTTCGGTTTTCGAGTGGAAATTTCCAGGACCGTGCCACTAAAAGTGCGTTGACTTCAATAAACCATCCGGTGGCCTTAGAATCCGGATACATGTTGCATGATCAATTTCCATTGTTTAAACTTTAACTCTAGTAAAAGCAGAACGTGTTTAATCGATGGAGTCTTTCTAATAACAGAACCCACTCTTTCACTTCAAGCACACTAAACACCCGAACTATGCATACCACAATGGAATAGTACGTATGACAAAATGAAAAACGAACATAAAAAACGCATGAAGAGGCTGACTCATACGCCCATCGTCTACGCAGTCCACGTAGTCTCCATTGTGCACACATTGGTGTTGAGCGTCATATGTATCCATGTACACTTTGTTTAGTGATCATGAATAATATTTATGCAAAAATTGAAATCTTCTGAATTGGGACACCAGCGACACATTCAGCAGTGGGTTTACCCTTCTAAGTTTTAAAAAAATGATTGATTTGAAAACAGTTTTTGCTGCTATATTTAAACCTTTTGTCCATGTTGACAGACTCTTTCAGGTTATGGCGGCTTTCTCAACAAGAGACATTACGTCAGAAAACTCATAACGAAAAGGTTGAGACCCACTATATAGACATATAAGAAGAACACCCCTAATGGGCATCTGAAACAAACCGTCATGTTAAAATGCACAACCACAAACGTTTGCAAATAAAACCAAACCAACCAAATAGCTTTTAGGGAGCAATTAGTAACCATTCTGCTAAACCTGACTATGAAGGCTTTTCAGTTCGGTTGAAATCTGACATATGAAATGCTGGCATTAACTAAAAGTGCCATTCAATTTGGACCGGTTAAATTCGATAACCCGTGACGGATAAAACTGCAAACACATTTGGAAAATTTGAGCAACAAACTGATAAGCGATTAGGAGGAACAACTGTTTGGGTAGCAATTCAATGTACACATGACATCCTTCTTCGTAATGCGGTAGGTCCGACTTTCTCCGCAGTCTACATCATCATTCATTCGCTTACATAAACCTTACAGTTCAAATTTAACCTCAGTGTCTTGTGTTTTTCAATCTACCGCACAATCAATGATTGACAGTTAGCTCCCAGTGATCGGAAGCGTTTGAGCTGTTTTCTATTTGCTTTTTATATACCCTGGTCTATGGAACAGACAGTGGTTTTACTCTCCTCCTTTGCTGGATTCGTGCCCAAGTGGTTTGTCAGAACCGTCAAAAAAGTATTATCTTTCAGGCCAACGTAAACATTTCAAGGGACTTTCGGTTCCATTCTCGTTTTGTGTCAGCTACAACTAAAGCCCTTATATTCATGAACATGTTACATTTCAGACTGCAAGGGGTGTGAAATGTGCTGTCAGTCAATTCACAGCAATTGAGGAAACAAAACACATCCCAGGTGAATAATGTTTTATATCGCATTTCTAGGTCAGTTTATGCAATGGCCATAGTCGAACGTAATAGCTAAGACTGACATTATGCACACACCCATCCCTATGAGCTATACGGGACCAAAGAAGACACACAGATAAGGCAAACGTGCCAGTTACATCGTATTTAAACGACAGACTTCAAGCTTGAACGTAAATTATAGGTCAGAAGACAACTAACTAAAACTGCATAAGATTTCCGTAAAAGAGCTGCTTAGTTGATGCCACCCTAATGGAAATGTGAACCCTTGGTTACCGGTCTATAAATATTTATGCATATATATACGTATGTAGTGCCAGGTCTAGAACAAAGCGTATCGTCATTGGTTGCATCGGTGCTCATAGCGGCAATTTGAAATACGAAAAATCGATCTGTTTTCGTTCTTTTGCCGAAAAGCTTTGTACTAGCTCTGGCGAAAGACCCTCATCGTTTGTGTTTTAAGCGACCAATTTTCAATGTATACGTTTCGAGACTAATAATTGCTTGCTCCTTCAAGACATACCATAAGTCCTCCTGTTGTATTCAAACGGGTGCCCATGAAAAATGGATTAGTTTTGGTCGATGGCTGAGATTTAATTGTTTCTTATCCGTGAAACCTAAACGCTCACTACGTCGTCCCTATAAACTAGACGATTCTGTGCACAGGACAGCCAAGATGAGTAGTTAGATCTCACCACATCAGCACTAACACATAATGGCCCAGATAACAGAAATCGCCGACTAAACGAATGGTTATTATGAGAAAAAGTTTTTCACGGAAACGCATTTTGAGAATGATTACAGCATGTCCCGAAAAAGGCAAAAATGGTAAATTCCATCAAACAAACATTTGAGGCAATAGAATTTGTTATATTCTTTTGGACTCAGAAATTCCCTATGCTTTCAATCAAAAGAGATCGGCCTGTTGGTATCACCTTACAATGTGTTCACTTATAATGGACAGCTGTGAAGAAGTTTGCGCTTGCAGAGGCGAGAAATGCTCTCTCTCCAAAGTAGAGGGCACTTTATTAAATTATCGCGGGGATTTGCTATCAGGAACAACAGTGTTACTGGAACAAGCAAACATCCAATGCCTGCATTCTCCTTATCGCTATCATTATTGTTATGATTACTAATACTCTTATTATTGACGTTACGGTAGTCAATGTTGGGTGGTGTGTGGGTTGGTCAGTATGTGTAATCAAGGACTGTTGCACTAGGGCGATTGGTGAGCGTGTGCTTGGGTTTGTTCACCCGAGAAATCTGTGTGGACTGTGACTTCTAGTGATTTCAGCTGGGTCAGTGAACATTAAACTCGTTTAAGGCTGACGGTCGCCACTGTCGGGATATGCACGGTTTGTGCTTTTGTTTTCAAATGGGCAGCAGTTAGCCGGGCACAATATTAAGATGCAACATCGATCTCACGGAATGCATCGAGTATCAAGTGAAAGTTGCTGTTCTTATGTTAAGCATTCATAAGTAACTAATCATAGGGTAGTGAATTGCAGTTGTATTTTGCACTCCACGGGTGGTTTTCTGCAAAACACAGTTCCAGTTGTTGGTAAATCGGTTAGAAAACAGCAGTCAGTAATGCACACCGAGGACAGAGGCTCAAGATTTCCAAACTTGCAACACATATTAGAACGTTGGAGAAAATAAACTTTGGACTATCATTGCCATATCGTGTATACTAGAGGACTAGGCGTAAATGCTCGAAACAATTTTGCTGTCAACGCAGAATGGGCAAGGTCTGGTTTTATTAGTACGTTTCTTTCGATTGTTGGCCCAGTCGTTCGGCTCAAAACCGAGAGAAAGAGATGCGGCAACACCGTTTATTGGATTAACGAGGAAAATATGGGCAACAGAGGCCCTAAACGTATAACACGAAAGGATTGTCATAAATGGCTGACAAAACAAGGAATCAAACGAAATAATCACATATATATATGAAATATTAGAAGGAATCGAGTTGCAGAGAACACATGAAAGCAAATACGAAAAAATGGTTCAGATAACATACGGATGCTTGTTCGCAAGGCTTCGGTCTGATTGACTGAGTAAGGTAACGCAGATCATTTCATCCGAATCCAGGGCTGAAAGATCATACGGAGTTACAAAAAACGAAACGTAGTTTTCGCTTTCTTCACACTTTACCTCAAGATGGGAGTGTTATTTATATATTATTTATTTAAAAGGAACTCACGCTGTGAGTAACAACTAATATTTCGAAAGGAGGATTTTGAACTGTGGTAGTTCAACAAATGGTCCATTATCTTCCATACATCGTCAAAGATCATTCAAGAATGACCTTTTTTGAAAGCCGAGAAAAACGCTCGTACCAGCTTCCAGAATCTAGTTAGCATGTGAGGGTTCAATAGAGCTTCTAGATTAAGAACACGAGAGTGTATCCAAACCGTAACCATTATGCCGTGCATGGTAACCTTGAACGCAACATCCTGATGACCACTGGCCGATAAATTATCCGGTAAAATTGGTTATGGAAAGTTTGTATGTAATATTATTGCGTGCTTATTAGAAGTCACCATATTATAAACTGTTAGAGAATACTCCCTGAGAAACGCCACCGTCGACTACAGTTTAGAGAAGCTCCATTCGTCAGACGGCTGCAGTGAACGAGCAAACGCTTTTTCTTGGCAGCGCGCATTTATATAAAAGACTGCTTTTACTATTCGGCAGAGTTCCCTTCTGCACCAAAAGCTTCAATATCATCCGGTTTCCCGCTTATCCACGCCTAATGATTAATTGCTTTTAGTGATCAGAAAATTAGCATTCATTAGTCGCCCTCTCAAGAGGGATTATTTGGTCAGTCATCACAAAATTACTCAAAAAAGGCAGCCGAAACAGCCTATCTTACCGTTCAGTAGTGCGTCTGTTTTCGCGCAACACCTGTTGTTGTCACAACTCAAAGGTAAATTCCCATGTTCTGCATCCAGCTATTCTGTTTACTCATTTGTTTGCTGCTGTCCAGCATCAACACCAGTCGTACTGTAGGGCGACTGTCTAATGGACTGTGTGAAAATCATTCTGCGTGTTTGAACAGTGGTGTGTCTGAGACGGTTTCAAGTGTGACTGTTGTTCATTGGACCGACTCCATCCACTCTGTGAGTGAGAAAACTATCTTTCCAATCGGTCAGAAAAGGTGAGATTTCACACTAGTATCCGAATTCACAGCCAGGATCTCTGCTCTCAAAAGTGATTCTTGGGGGCACGTAATCTCCGTTGGTTTACAACCAATAAAGTTCGTGATTGAGGAAAATGATTGTGTAGCTGCTAGCAACCATATAGTCAAAAACATGTACCGACCGACCTTTTTGCTCACACTGGTCAGTGTACTCACATTTATTGTTTTGCTTTTGGCCCGTTGAGAAAGCACAGAAGGCAAGTAATCTTCGTTGGCTTTTTGAGTGCACTGCACGTCACTCATACATTGCCGCAGTTTTTACCTTCCCAGAGACATTTCAGTTTGCTCATTTGCAAAAAGAGGCGTTAGACTCAAGTCTTCCTGTCATTAGAGCTCGTCATTAGTGCGTATTGCTGTCACCGCCGAAGGGACAACTCCGGCCACATTTTCATGAGGCAACATTGTTGACCAATGACCCTACCTTAGGTGCCACCAAATTATTGTCACACTTAATGAGTAATCTTGGGTACCGTTTTATACAGGACAGTGTAGTAGTTCCATATTTATATGGCAATGCGAAATTACAAAAGAATTATTAGTCAATTATGCGTGGTTGGGGTACACTTGATGAAGCAATATGAGGAATGGGAGCCTTGAGTTGAGTAGTTCACAGTTACGTGTACTCGTAGACACGTTATTCTGACACTTTGAGTTCAATGTTTAGAATTTGCGTAGCTCAAGAAGAACAGCTATCACCCGAAACAACCTATTTCATGGGGTTTTCCGTCAGTAAGTTTTCAGCTAATGAAAGGAACTTTATAGTATTATACACATTTATCGCGTACCCGTGTAAAAACTAATATTCTATTTTCATCTCTGATAACTAGAGATCGTTGTGTTCAAATACGATACACTTGTCATACTGATACATTCGGTAGCAATTCCCTTGAACTATATTCATGCATTCTGAATGCGGGATATGGTTTTGCATACTGCAGGTTACCCAACAAATTGAAGAGTTGGTCCCTTTCCTAGTGTAACAGAAAGGCTCAAAGTAAAAGCAATCACATTTTGGTGTGGGTTCGAAATAGTTCTGTATTAATCTGTAGGCTTTCCGAGAAAAAATTAGTCCTGCAAAATGCATTTTTCTTTCTTGTCAATCAAGTCCCCGAACAAAGTTTGCTTGCAACTGAACAGATTTTCTTCGCCTCGGCCAGGCAACAGAGAAAAAGTCGATAAGTTCTGTTTCCATCGTCGCAGTGGACGGGATATCATTGATAACACAAATAGTTAGCATTTTGATTTAAGATTTTACTCCTGAACAATCCACTGCTTTACGTTTGACATGCGCTGAATGAATTAACTGATAAGAGTTTAATGGTGATCATCCAACTCATTCCAACCAATTCACTCAGATTAATCCGTTCATAGTAATCCTAACATCATAAGTCGCTTTGATGAAACGACGAAATATGGTGACGTGTAATCGTGTTTATGAGACCAGCTGACGTGAGTAGGGTTGCGTTTTGTGACTAGGTCCGTTCACGGAAGTTCGGGTCTTCCAGCGCGGCCTCGAAGCGTCTGCTTATCCTGTTTCTGTTGCTGGTTTGAATTCAGCCAAAGTCCGGATATATCACACCTGCCAAACTGTTTATCAGCAAGTCACTAGGTTTCCATTCGGTGTACTCGGTGAAACTTTTTATGGAGCTACTACCGCGACGTACGTTGGCTTCAATCTTGGTTTGGGACAAATCAGCAAGTGATCTAACTTAAGAACTGCCGAGAATTGACTGTTGCAAACGGGTTCTGTTCGAGGTTCCCTACGAAGGCTAAGCGATTAACGGGGCCGTTTGTGTAGGAATTTCATGTTTTAAGTCATCTAATACTGTCCTACATTACTGGACACAATAAATCCAACACAGTGTCGCTAAAGACCTCTGCTGTGATAGGTGTTTTTGCGCATTCACAAGATTTCACTTTCGTACATTGGCACTACTCACCAGATGCACTGTCGTCAGAAGAAACTAACCTCGGGGTGAGAACTTATTGGCTGGATTTTCAAAAAACCAGAACAAATATAACTTGTAATATGTGCATGCGTGAAAGTCTTTTCACATATTTGGACATCCTCAGTGCATAGCTATTAAGCCGAACACTAAAGATTTGGTGAGTAATTTTTCTTCCATCTGCAAATATTCAGTTCTGGCCATATATCACTCTATTTTAATATAATACAACGCGTTCATTTACTCATCCAGGACAGGGTTGATATTATCTCATACTCAGAATAAGTCAAATGCATGGAACTTCATAGATTGGTGATTGTTCTAGCAAGTGCAGCATCGTCCTATTTCTGAACTCTGAGAGCTGTTTGAGCAAAGCAGAATGCAAGGTTACATTGCACACACATTTTGGAGCACACTGACTTGAGATGTCAATGTATAGCGCAATAAATCGACCGAACACCCTGTCGCAACCAATGGTCACAGGAACGTTAAGCAAGTGAATAAGGAATCGGTTCGTTACACAATAGTTGCTTGTTTCAGTCACAGTAAGACTAGTTTCACTTGATGAACTCAATGAATCTCAAAGCGAATAGTTTTTCTGAAACAAACTTCACTACAAACGCACTACACTGGAACCAGTAAGAAATGGGTCACATAAGTGAATAAAAGACAGAACGAACATATACAGTAATCAGTTTTTTTTCAGTCAGAATAAAACAACGCCGCTTTGTTGGTCTTAAACTACTACAGTGCTGAAGTTATGCGTTATCACCAAACTGAACGTATCATACTCTGTCTAAAAATCGCCAGCTTTTAATTCCAACTTTGTTCCTAAACATCGTTCAGCTCCCATCGCGTGTGCCAAAAGTTATACACGTAGAGTTCCGATCACGGGAAGACAAGTGTCAGCTGGAATGACAGAGGACGACATAAGACAGTTAGATTGGACTGGTACAGTAGAGCGTCCTCATGTGACACTGACATTCACTGTCACAAGTCAGTTTGTCGTTCAATGACTATTCTACAGATTCAGCCATTTCTGTACACAGAAACGATCGTTCGCCATATTCTACTCAGGAACTTGTCATTAAGAGGGCCAGACTATTGGATTGCGTTATAATTAAGATAACCATTAGATTGAAGTCATCTTGACAGCACACGGGGATTTTTCAACAAAAATGTTTTGGTTTGTTTTCTCATCTCCATACTCGGGTAGCATGACTCAGTATCTGATCTACATTGAATGTGTAGTATTCCTTGCAGAAAGAATATGTATAGCGCATTTTTCGAATTTTACCCGACGAAACGAACTAACGTTATATTAGGGTGACCTTAATCAGTCCAAACACAGTGCATCTTTTACAGCACAGAA
>QNGE01009218.1:0-13541 GCA_008508345.1 Paragonimus westermani | reverse complement strand
CTGATGGTGGATGATGACAGTGTATTGTGTTTTGTCTATGCTTGATGTTCGTTCTTGCCTTGTTTGGTTTTGCGTGTCTGTGACTTGATCGACCCTACTGTAGTATATCTCATTTATGTCTTATGTTATTTGTCTCATGTAAGCGTGCTGGTTTTATAGATGTGGTTCACAAGCTTACGTGAACTTATTGCAATTTAGCCGTTGTTGGTGATCGACGTTGTTGCGATTGTGGTTGTTTATGTGTCAACTGCTGTACTGCGGTACAGGCTTTTGAACCAAAGGTTTTGGATGAGTGACCTAATAGCTCTGCTGTCTAGGTCTAGACATCATACTAGTATCCGAAGCCCGTAAAAACCATGATTACAGAACGCAAACCAAATACCATGCTGTATTGGTTGTCGTGCAGGGTAAATCGGGTCGACCCATTTGCTGTTTGTTTTAAGGTGAATAGATAAAAATATGCCGCTACCAAACACTCCACCCTCACCATCCACTAACAACCCCACCAGCACGAGTCTTGGAGCAGACAATGATCACTCGGGTCTCATTAACACGAAGACCAACCTGAGAAACGCCCGAGGACGCAAGGCGCTTTTCTTCCGGACATAGAATGTGCGCACGCCGTTGGATAAATGCAGCCCCACAGGAGGAACCCACCTATCGCCGTGGAACTGACCCGTTACGGAATCGACGTAGCAGTCTTAAGTGAAATAGGGCGTGCAGATCAAGGTAACCTCCAATAAGCAGGTACTGGGTACACCTTCCACGGGGCGAGTTAGCCGGCAAACGGTGTTCGGGAGCATGGTGTCTGTTACGCAGTCATTGATCATACCAATGGCTTGATGATAGAAGAACCACACAACATCACCCCTCGAATGTTGTCCATGCGCCTGCGATCCGGTCAGGGTAAGTGGCCTCAGTTTGCAGTGTTTGTGGTCTAAACATTTGTCATATAGATGTTATATGAAGGACCATCTCTATGCTCAGCTTTCCGCCACAATCCAGTCGGCGCCAGTGAGTGACCGACTTCTGGTTCTGGATGACTTGAACGCTCGAGTTGGGTGCGAGTCGATAGCCTAGCCAGGAGTTCTCGGACCCCACGGCATTGGTTCAGTCAACGAAAAAGGTGGTCATCAGCTCCATGTATGTGCTACTCATGAGCTGACTATCACAAACACCCGATTCCAGCCAGAAGTGATCGACATTACAATGTGGATTCACACAAGAAGCGATCATCACCAATTACTTGATTACGTGACTGTGCGGGAGCGCGATATTCCTAAAGTGCGTGTCACGTCAGCCATATGCGACGCTGAATGTGGCGCCAATCGTGGACTCTTCAGGACAAAATTGTTTATACACGCATGCAAGTCTGCTTCTTGTAGATGCTCCGGATAACGACAGAAGCTGGATGCCAAACGACTGAAGAATTCTGAGGCGAGAGCTGCTTTACAACGTGCGGCTGCTGCTCGTCTGCCAGATGCTCCTGTACCCACCAACACTGAGGGTGTATGGAAACAGCTCTATGAAGAGATCAAGGCGGCAGTCACTGAAGCCATCGGTATCGTGTGTCAAAATCGTTCGGACTGGCTCGGTGACAACAAAATGGCTACCTTCCGCTTGGTACAAGGGAAAAATGCGGGGCTCGCTGCACAATGGGCTCGCACAATGAAGACAAGAGAACTACATTATGGAGTACTCGTCGTCAACCGGCCAAACGTGTTCACAGAATCAAGGACAACTGGTGGAGGAAGCAAGGTAAGGGGATTCGGGACTACACCGATCGCTGACAACACAAGCAGTTCAACGATTCGATTAAGGCGATTTTCAGTTCATCCGTCTAGTCTGCCAAGGCACTCGTTGACGTGGACGCTGGTTGTTCGAGCACCTACCCGGAGATCATCACGAAAGTCTGCTACAAACACGGTGATAGACTAGTAAACCATTCTGCTACCATTGATTGGGCAACCTCGAACAGCCTGCCACAACAGACCGTTAAATCTTTACTCGCTGTCGCCCAGGTTTTGCTAGAGGTGCAGAGAGGGATCAGACAATTGCGCAATGCAAAGGCTGCAGGCGAGGATGGATTGTCAGTTGAAATTCTGAAGTACAGCATACGGCCGTTGGAACGTATATTGCTCCAGCTTGTTCACTCCATCACGGAATAAAGAGAAACACCATGAGATTTTGAGGATACTCTCATCCTACCTCTGTTTAAAAGTAAGAGTGGCAGCCAATGCCCGAGAGTCATCGGAGCATCAGTCTGCTGAGTAACGTCAACGAGATTTTTGCAAGAATCCTTCTGGCCGACTGAATGCGGAATTTTTGGAGGCCAATGTTCTTGAGGAGCGATTCGCAGTACGATTGACCTGGTGTTCGTTGCTCGGCAGCTTCAGAAGTGCTGGGAACGCAACCAGTCCCTGTATGTCGGATTCATGTTTGAGTCCGTGAGCCGCGAGATGTTGTGGACGGTTCTTGATAAGTTTGGATGTCGAGGTAAGTTCGCCAATTTGATTAGAATGTTCCAAGTGGGCGTGAAGCCTAAGGTACAATCGTGTAAATCGAACTGTGATGATTTTGACAGTGCCACTAGTGTGAAGCAGGGTCTTGTCCTAGCATCAACCCTCTTTGGTTTATATTCGACTGCTATGCTAACAGTTGCCTTCCAGGACCCGGTAGAGGAAGGCGTTAAGAATGTGCACCGCACGGATGGACGTCTCTTGAGCAAGAAGCCAATTTTGCAAACGTCTGTTTTCGGTCATTCTCATCAGGCTTTTACAATTACATGGGGTAAGTGCAAGTTATCTATGAAGATTATAACGAATCAAACAAGGCATTAAAAAATCACAGAATTGGTAGAGGGAGCAGCCTAATGGAAGAAGGTGACTGTTTTTGAATGTGCTGTAGTTTTACACGTGCCTATCATGAGACATGCGTTCGTCAGTGTTAAGTGATTCACACTGCCTACCGAATACTCGACTTTTCTGCGCCCCAGGTTGCCCAAATACTTCAGTGATTCGCGTGTTTCTGTTCGCAGACGACAGCACACTGACGAATGGCCAGGGCTCTCGCGACCGCGGCGCCCAAGTTTGGACTGGAAATCAACACGGGTGTCGGCGTGGTCGCCAATTCGCCGAAAATATTGTGTGCCAAAAACTAACACAGTACACTTGTGTGTGGCCTTCATAGTTGGCGCGGTCATGTGCCACTTCGTCCTTCAATTCTTGTGCTAAATCTCTGGTACCCCATCTACGCACCTAAACGCTCTTATACCTACATCCCGCCTACGTGCATCACTCTACTATTCGGCCCATCATTTAGCCCGTCTTTGAGTTGGGCTTCCTATTGGTCACAAATCTTTTAACAATGATCTGGTTTGTGACCGTAATGTCTTCGGATTGAGTGACATGAAGGAACTGTCTGCGGAGGCCGGTCTTCTCTCTGTGTTCATGCGTTAGCCTCGAGTGGTTGGGTTGGCCGGGAAGTTTCGAACTAGTGCATATTCCGTATTCCGTCATTCGTTACCGTTTACTTTCGTTCCGCTATACGCTGTTCCACTGACAGTTATTCCGTTACCTGTTTACCTGCTCGTAGAACATTGAACAAGTTACAACAACGGGTATGACGTTTTCTTTCCTCAAACGTTTTCTGGGAAGAGCTGTTGTTTCTGCACCTCCATGCCAAATTCGCGTCAATGGAGAAGTTGATGACACCTGAACGCACTTTTCCTACTTGGGTAACAATTTGTTCACAGATCTGTTTGCGGACCACTAGCTAGCAAAGATTAGTACTGCTTTCGGACTTCTTTAATAACGTTTCTGAAGGAAACACAACCCTGAAGACGGCCACTAGGCTGTTTTTCTACCGCTCAAAGTTCTCCTCTCTACTGCTGTACAACGGCGAAACTTGGACATTGTACGGCTATCCGAGTCGTATCTATTTGCACTGTTTAAGACGCAACCTGATCATTCGGTGATCAAACACAGTTCTGAAAACTAAATTACTGTAGTGAGTGGACATGGACTGGATGGAATCCATGATGCTGCTGAATCAGCTCCATTGGCTAGGTCGCGTTCGTAGGACGAGCGACGACCGGATTCCGAGGCAGTTTTTATATGAACAAGGGAAATCAGGCAAGCGAATTCCTGATGATCGAAAACTGAGATACCAAGCTGTAACCCAGGCATGTCTTTCACGTTGTAGCAATGACTAAAACTTGGGAAGAGCTAACGATGAACCGGACGTGCGTCCAAAAGTCCAGTGGGCAGTTATCGCTTGGGCGAGAACGGAAGCGGGTTGTACATGAGAGTACCATAAATGCCACAGATCGTGGTGACATTGTTGTGAACCGAGAAGGTGGATGGCACAGAAATTGTTTATTTGGGGAAACCAATACACGGTTTATGGGTCTCAACGGGACTACGAACAGAAACACTCATTTGCGCACCACACTGATCTGAGGATGCTCCAGTCGCTTTGGACACCATGTCCCAGTTCTGTCATGTGGCGAAAACCATTCCACATGATGCTGCCTTCCAATGATTCTTCCCGTATTTCTCCCGTATTTGTCCCGCGATCATTTCGATCCATGCTGCTACTGAAGAGTGGTGTAAGTAGTATGGTGCGACCGTCTATCCTCACTAAAACCTGACTATATGGCTTTGCGATGTGTTTGGCCGCGGATGCACTGTCCGTTTTGGATTATTAGGTCGTCAACGTAGTCATAGTGCACTGTCGGTGGAGAAATGACGGGTACGTTAGTGTCAAGTAGGTTATATCCGTTATATCCATTTATGTGTTCACATCAACCAGCGAGCACCGTCAATTGGCAATTCACACTCTTTTTATCAGAAACCTGAATGTCTGTGGCTTCCTACCTTTCCTTCTCTTCAGCTCTGTTGATGTACTGTATGGCGAAGGCTTTGTCTGTTTTCTCTTTGTCCAACCTTACGTTTTGATATCACTGCGTAACCCCTCTAGAGTGCATCAACATGTACCCCTAAATTAGAATATTACTTCCAGTATATTTAAGGATTTTCCTTCCCAGTATATATCTCACCATTGCAGTCTCTTTGTTTAGTTCCCGAGAGAGAGAGAGGTTTCAGTTTTGAGTTAGCCTATCAGTCGGTTAACCATCCTTGGCTAAACACAAAGGCCTCACTCACAATTCTTTGTCTTAATCCTTCGGGTCTACATTGGATAAGTGGTGTTTGGGTAGAACTGGGAGTGCTGCAGCACAGAACACGTGTGGTAATGGTTAGGCGCAGGCGTTCTTTGGCTTCGGTTACTGTGACAGGCTAGTCCAAATCGGACGCCGCCAACACTGTTTGTGTGCCTAATCGTTTCCGATACCTTGGCGTGGTGGTCAGACTTGTGCGCCGTTTTGTTACACGGAGCTAGGCTGAATAGAACTTCGGTCCCTCCAAGTTCCACCACGTCAAGTGGACCAAATGTCTTGTTGCTGATGCAACCTCCAAAATGTGTGATTTGAAATAAGAGTCAGTGATAAACGATCAATTATGATTTGGGAGTGTGTTTATACAAATGCGCTGAATGTTCTTGCCGACAAGTAAAATACTAATCGTCATGGTGAAACATTGGATAGGACTTTGTAATCACATGTGATATTCCAAACTTAGTTTCACCATTCATACTCCCTATGTTACAAGACTGTGGTATCTCCTTCGCCAGCCCATAGTGCTGGTCTGTTTCCTGTCTAGAAGCCTTGGGGTACATTTTCTCAACAGTTTGTGTGAACCTTGTAAATACGAGGTTCTGGGGACCAAAAGTTGGGCGGAAGAAACATCCTCTACTAAACTCCGTCAGTGAATAGCAAGTGGGATTAGACGTACGGTGTTGTAGCTGACATTCTTGCAGATTTCATAGCTGGCTCATCGAAACCGAATGAGTTTGAACTCATTTTGTATTGTTGTGACGTGGCGACCTAAGACAGTAGACAGTCCGTGACTTGCTCTACTGAAACAGTCTGTACAATACTAGGTTGTTTTATAGTCTTCCTAAAAGGTTGTGAGCTGAAATGCTCCTCTTGTAATAATTATATCGGTTGGATTAAATTCTGTAATACAGACGGCGCCTAGGAAAGAAGTATTTAGTCATACGTTATCGTCAACTTTAAACGGTCGCCGACTCGGTGGTTCGAAACGAATGATTAGTTTTAACGATATGCCAACCAGGAACCTCATTTGCACACAATGCTGAACCGGAAGAGAGACATTTGCTTATGACAATTTTTTAAATGAAAACCACCATTTCTTGCTTGAGTGCCCTTCGAGGCTGCCTACAATTCTTCAAATAATTACTTCGACAATTAGACGAGTATCTTGGTCCTACTACTCACAAGTAGTATGATCTTAAAGATCACCTTCAACCGTCTACTTATAGATTACATAAGATAGCCATTTTGTCTTTCAGTTAGTGTTGTGACTGAATCTTGCCTTCTCCACATTATCTCTTCATATAGTGATCTATATCAACCGGTCCGAATTAAATCATGTCCACAAGGTGTTTAGCGTTACTTTGTAGATTGGAAGATGGTTCTCTCTTCAAAAAGGACAACTTTAAAGAGTGAACCGTTTAACTCAGCGAAGTGGATGTCCTTACTATAAAAGGATTAACGTGTAACGAACTATACTTGAAAGTTCATCTACCACGATAGCTAAACATGGACAAGGGACACTCAATAACTAATTTATACTATGCACAATTTAATGCACCCATGAGAAAAGAGACCTTTATAATTCCACCAACTATGTGCAAAAAAACAACTCACACATGTTTCAGCTAGGACATGCGTTCTCTTGCCGAAATATTTGGTCTTTTCTGGAAGTCAAAATGGCTGATCTGCCCAGTGATTTTTACAAAGGTCGTGATTTCCTGAGGTCACTCGAGTCACCTGTTATAATCAAAGCCTTTTGCGTAGAACTTCTTAAGATTTAGATTCGTTCGGCACTGTTACGTGTTACAAGTTCATCTCCCCATAGGTAATTAAACGCGAAAGGATCTTCCATAAATATCCTGTTGTCAACTTTTGCCGTGTAGAGTAGATGAAAATAATCCAATTGCTCCCGGTTCATCATTGTTCGCAAATCTTCCCCTCAGTGTTACAATGTGACAGTCAACCGGGTTGAAATGTTGTCAGGGGTAAACTGAGCGATTAGATGAGTTTCAAGGTGGAGCTTAAAATGGAGTACCTGCTTGGTTGTTTAGATGTTTCATGCTGCAAATCAACAGTGAAAAGAGATGATTTGCACTATCTCGAGGGACGGGAATCACGGCAGATTAATACGTCACAGAAATGAAGATATGATGTCAAGTTTTGTTTTGATTATCTGGGTTTGCACCCCCATCCTAGGACAGGTTGGAAAATGTGTGCATTCAAACAACAAAATCACTGTCTACTTATTGTCACTCATGAGTAATATATGGAAACGAATAAACGTAATCACACTCTTCATGTTTAGTTATTTAATAAATTTTAAGATCTAAGTTGGGCAATCCGATCAGTTTCTTTAAACGACAAAGAATGAAACCGAGACAGAAAACAGCTTTGTGGACAACTTCAAAAAGTTTCTGCAACTTATGTCATTCGCTGACAGAAGTCAGTCGCTGTCCCGGTATAATAGACATTTTGCAGGGGGCTTCGGTTTAAAACAGCGCGACAAACTGCGAAAGCATACTGCACAATATCAACAGTGTACTGGGATTGTACGAACATTTATTTCCGGTGAATTCTGGGACAAAATGCGTCCATCAAACCAGAATACGGAACGGACGAGGTGGAGCGAACCCATTCGGTAGCAGTTGAATCTGAATCAGTCAAGAGTATTTAAAGCATTGCAAATTACGGTCAGAAAGTAGTGACTAGTAAGCCAAGAATGGGAGAGTACTACTTATAACCCACAAGAACGCTGAGGGAAATGCGCCGAGTTGCAGGGAAGAGGGTTCAACTTTTCCCTTGAAAATGTGAGGTTCTGTTGACTGTTACAGCCTTATGTACTTCGACCCCTATATATCGTGATTTTGTGGTGACACTGAAGTAGGGCAGCAGTCCAGGTGGAGAGCAGGAAGCTCGAGACCAGTAAGTTGTCAGTTACGTTCCTCACTGCTGATTATATACAAGTAGCCTGAAATAACCAGTCCTATGAGTAGCGATCGGCGAGGTATTAGGTTGTTTCGTGCGTGGTAGGACTATCCGAAGGTGGGGAATGACCCACTCGAAATATTGTGCAATATGGTTAGACACATTATAATGCTTAGAAATGCTTTGCAAGTGAAATGCAGTAACCATCTGATCTCACATAAATATTCATTTCTGGACGTCTTTGCTAAACCTTCGTATTCTACTGCAGCTTTGTATAAAAAACTGACTAGTTTGGCATCCTCATAGAACGAAAATATTGATAAGGTTCTCTGTGAACCTGTGAATAGAAAATTTGGGCTACTTTGCAGTCTAACTTTTTACTAATCCTCCGTGGCAAATTTCCCCTGCAGTGCATGCGAAACACGTGATTGTTTACCGTTTAAGGATTTCCTTCGTACTTCCATTAATTCCTCACCGTCGTTTCAAAACCTATCTTACAGCTCCTTCCTCAGTGACACGTGCCTCTTTTTCCTAGCAAACATTCTTGGTCTGTTATTGTGAATTGCATTGGTGGCAAGGGGGTCTCAACCTGTGAACGGGGGTATCGATGAATAGAAAGATAGCAGCTGTGAATATGCTCAATGCGTTCAATAGAATTAAAACTCATACACAGTTTTATAGAATAAGTGCAGCTAGGCATAACAGAAGCTGGTCGGCAAATGTGGATGTGACCACCAATGAGGCATGTGGTATCTGTACGCTGTATGTGGGTAACGCACACAGCATAACATAAAGTTCCGTCCGATCCATGTCCCTTAGTAGTTTGGAATTCAACGCAACATTAACGACTGCTCCGGAAGTCTCACTACACCTAGATAAGCACAGTGTCTGTTACAAGATGATATTGACAGCGTTTCAGGAGTAGTTCAGGAAATTAAGATGTTTTTCAAAACCTGTTCATTGTAAGAGCGGTTACTGTAGGAAACGATCTATGTACATGTTTGATAGTTCCCAGTAACTTTTAGGTGTCGTACCGGCCTCGGACACAGGAGACCATACATATTTTGCGCTCATAATCTCATTATTGAGACCCAAATTCCTGCATGTAGCGTGCCCTGGGGCACCTCACCTTATCAAATGTACGCAGAGTGAGATTTGGCCTCGGAGATAAAGGGTGAAAACACTTTCATAGTGTCACGGCTGTCCCTGATGGAAGGATTATACAAGAGGCATCGGATACGCAGGCAAGCGTAGTTCAGTGTGGCTGACAATACCGGGTGGCTCGTTAATGCACTGAATTCACTCTGGATGAATTTTCCACTCATATTTAAGTCAGACAAATATGATATAATGTCTTTCTACTCTACGGTACGACTGACAACCTTCGGCTTTCAGCCCGTACAAGCTTCAAACCACTGTTTTGCAAACTGGCTTAGTGGATTCACCTTCGTACAAGGTCCGGAGCCACCTGTACCCATGTGTAAGTGACGATAAAGATAGGAAGTTTGTCAGCAAACTGAAGACAAGGGGCGATTTGACAGCTGAGGTGGACAAACGGAGAAAAAATGACCAACAACTGAGGTAAGGGGAAATGTAACATAACAGGTAGCACCTACCGGAAAACGGCCAAGTTGACTTACCACATCTCATGGACTAAGACCTGTGCTCTTGTCCATGAAAGAGTGCACCTCTCATATGTATGAGGCTTTAAGCAGTCGTTGCAGGCATTCGGAACTGAACAGAACCTATAGCTTGTTTCAAATAATATTTAAAGATTGCATTTCAAAATATTTAGCGAATAGTGCACTAGAATGAATCAGTCGAGCCTATGCATGTTCCCCTAAAGTGTTCTCATCCAGTGTTCTACCACGGTCGGTATGCGGATTCGATTTTGTTGCCCACTGTAGGCAAATGGTTCGTTAAGGAAGATTCGGTCGTACCTAACGTAAGGCCAATGAAGCAGTGGTCAACACTGTTGCATCATGATTGGAATGGCCGCAGTTCAAATCCCGGCCGTGGCAAGCATATGCACTACTGATGAGCTCTAATCAGAGCGAAACTCGAGTCTAGTGCTTCTTTTTCGAAAGAGGCTGGCTGGAAAGTCTATCTGAATGCGAACATTGCGATCAAATGTGAGTGATGGTCAACTTGAAAAGATTTAACACTTTCTCTTCAACTGCACTGGGTATGCGCTCAAAGTCGTTCATGATGAACAAAGAATTGCCGTCTTTCAACGAAAGAACTTTCGGATACGCAATCTCACATTACTGTTCTTGCGTCCTATATGACTGAAGAGCTTGTGAAAAGTGGAGCTATTTTGACAAACAGTTGTTCTTTACACACTGTTCTGAATTAGCCTACAGCATGTGACCGGAAACATCGACACGTATGGAAACCTTCCGTGACTAACAAAATCGCTCACAATGTACTTTGAGAAAAGAGTGTTACATGGTTCTTCAAACACAGCATACAATCTACACAACAACAAGCTGTGTAATGCTGATGACTGGTCGGGGATTTGATTAACTTCAAGTTGAAGGCTGTGATCAAGTAGGAATAATGTTCAACCTGAAAAAACTGCATATTTTTGTTTATTTAAAAAAATGAATGTGATTATGCCGTCATCAAAAAAGTGACATTAGTGCAATTTTCTAACTTCTATGTTTGTTTATTCGGCATCGAATGCTACCGTTGGGTTTCCTCTGTAAAGAAGACAATTACCGGGACCACAAAAAATAGTAATCAAAGAAGGAGGTAACGAAAGAATTACATTCAAACATCATAGTACTGGAAGCTCACACTCTCGTTCCAGAGGAAAGATATGGTATAACAAAATCCTGTGTTTATTGTAATATTTCAGCGGAAGTTGTTGTCTTCATTTGGGTTCAGAGAGGAATGTATGAAGCTTTTGTAGATAATGAGTTTCCACGAGTAAGACATTCACATCTGAATGTTCGGTAGCTTGAACGGTAAAACGGTTGATGAGTGATGGTTTATTATATTCCTGCCCGACTATCACACTTTGTTGTTTGTGTAGTCGATTGCCGGACTACTACCAAAACATTATCCTGGCCTAAGGGTCTCACGTAAAACTGTTGAAGGGCTAACGGACTCAGGAACCTGTGCAGAGTGTTGATTAACCCACTGGACCTTGCGTATTCTCATAAGCCAGCTGTGGTTCTTAAGATGCACTCAGATATTCTGTCTCTTTGTAGTGTGGGTGGAAGGATGCGCTCAACGCAAAGCAATATCCGAAACACGTTAAGCAGCAACCCTGTCCATGAAGATCAAGTGGCACAGACTAAACATAGATTTCAATGAGAGGTAAATCAACCGACTGGGACGTCTTTTTACGTATCTTTTTCTCGCTTGATGCGTATGCTGTCGAGAGTCAAGAATTTTAGTAGAAACCTCACCGTTCCAATCACAAGTGATCATAAGTAACAGCAGTTTCTAACATATGAGGGGTGCTGTACTTGCAGTCCAGTCAGTCATTTGTATGGCCGTCAGTGTAATACTTCGAAGTAACCTTTCATTCTAATTTACTTTAATTGGTGTTTTTGGAATGCGTACACGTTTGACCGTTTTCTTCGTTGAATAGAGGGATTCTGAGTGGACATCAACTCGCTTTATCTCTGAATCTGATAGCTTTGCATGCTATGTCTACACTAGGCGCTGAGGTGAGAACTGAAGTGACGCAGGAGGAATTTTGTCTATCCTGGCTGAGCCAGCATGAAAAGTGCATTACATCTAACAATGAGCAGAGTTTACACCGAGCGGATCGACGAATCAATAACAAGCCAGTGAGAGAAGAACAAAACATGTTTGGGCGAGCTGGACAGAGTGCACCGTGAACTTTGCAACCAGTACTGTGCAACAGGAAGGTTCACGCGAGTGAGCGATTGTGTATGTGTGTGCCTGTGTGCACGCACGTGCAGGAACGCAACATAGATGGACTGTACATGCATTTGTGCCTTTAACGGCTTCGTACCTACAGAGATTTCCCCATGCGAAGGTCGGATATCACGCTTTCGTTACGCGATATCAGGTTAGGATGTATAGGGCGGGTTCCAGGGTATTGCTACTGTAATACGCAAACCGGATGCTTTTACCCTGAATGCCCGTTAAACTCGCGAACTAACTTTGGTGCAACGTGGAGGAAGCGGGACACAGCGTACTTCCTGTAAAAGGATTGGATTGGACAAACATCGATACGAAGTCAACCATTGATTCGCAGAAGTCTACGGTCAATCAGTGTCGAAGACACGAACAGACTAGTATGCCAGCGCGGGGACCAACCAGCACGGCACGGTGCTTCATCATTGGATTTTGTTATAACGGGCACTAGAGTAAAACACGCGTTGAAACAAACGAGCTACAAGCGGAATCGAGCCGACCAATGAAAAAGCGAAAGCGTCAACACCAATTGTAATTCTTCATTTTACTGAGGCGTCTAGTCTATANAAAGCGAAAGCGTCAACACCAATTGTAATTCTTCATTTTACTGAGGCGTCTAGTCTATAAAATAACCAATAGAAACTCAATAAACTGATATTTGCTTTGTGCCACGGAGACTGACTTTTGCGTTTGTTCCGGAAGGTAGCCATTTTCAACACTTCCCAAGTAGGGGTTCCAACAACAGTGCTGTAAGAGGAAACAACACAAACTAGCATGAGCCAAAAGCCCAGTAAGCCATGCCCATGACTTACACAAACGAAAACCAAAACGGTATCATCAATACAGCAGCACGCTCCGTTGCTCAATTCTAACAGGACGACAAATGTATACGCAGGACAACGATCGTAAACAGTCCCGACGCAATCCAAAACCAGAGAAAAGACGTAAGGAACAACCACAACCAGTGTATTGGCTATACAGAGACGAGGCACAACGCCAATGGCAACGCGAAAATCAAAGTCCCAATAAAAACGAATTTTTTAATCTTTCCAAACAAGTAAGTCCATGGGAGAATTGAATGTCATGGTTCTAGGGATGTTCATGTCGTGTGGAACAAGCCGAGTAATACGTAGGTGGACGACCTGAAATGGATAACAAGGGAGAGAACATCAGCGGAAAGTTTAAATCGCATGCGCAACAGTTTCTATTATGTTACACAATTCAATGTCAATTTATACGCGCTTGCTGGTTTCGATTGCGCGTTACAGTATATGGTCCGAACAATCGGTAATCCGCCCAATCACAATCTCGATGTATTTGACTATTGATGCTGATCGCTCAATGAAACTTTAATGCTGTGAACGATGTCCGGACTGTGATTTTTTCAGTGAGATATGATGCTAGGAGCCTGTCATCAGTGTGATCAAGCTGTTGGTGTTGATAACTGCTCTATCCAAGATCCCACAACTATATGGACTCCCGAAAGGTCACAAGACTGGCTTCCCTCTCAGGCCGATTCTGTCTATGTCTAACTCGCCACAAC
>QNGE01009217.1:0-13545 GCA_008508345.1 Paragonimus westermani | reverse complement strand
GAAACGCGTTTTTTTCTTCTGTTTTTAAACCATTGTAAAAGTGGTATGTAGTAATGTAATCTTTGTTGCTAAGCTGTTGTAAGGTGGTAGACCCCAGTCAGTGAAATGTTGAAGATTGCAAGTGGCTATGTAGCAAATTTTTATTCCGACCATTCCATGTGAAGACCGACTAAAACGTATCGGCCAGGTTCTTTAATTAAGATGCCGATGTGGAAGATCACCCGAAGTGGTATCGTAACTCTAGGGGTGAACTACATGCCTCGTTTATATGTATGACGTTTTTAAGGATGCTTTGAATCCAGTCGAGTCGTACATAGTTTTGTAAATCGATCACTTCTTAACTAATAAACTTGTCACAATTCTCACAAGCAAGGCATGTAATAATTGTGAGTCCGTACTTCAAATCTGATTGTCATAAGAATGAAAGAGTCCACAAATGCCGTCGAAGAAATTAGCAGTTTCAGAACGACTAAGTTACTGCTTCTACATCCAAGCTCCTTTGTACATTTGGCTCATGGAGGTAAACTGAAATAAAACTGGTGTACAACTTTTACTTGCCTGGATTTCCTGAAGCACTTANGCACTTATATCAGCACAGTCGTAAACGGATGAGTGAAACATGTCCATTCAATGGTGTAGACCGTGTGCAGGAAATGAGGCACTGAGTTTATTTCTAATGACATTCACCTTTTACAACTACGCACCGAGATCGTTGTGAATCACAATGTCCTTTTAAATTCAGGGCTGGTGCATTGGGAGACTGCAGAATGGGGAGAATTTGTGTGTTGAATTTTTCTCAATTTTCATTCATTTTTCTACGTGAACCAACAGGTCTTATGAAACTAATTGTTCTAATCCGGGAGATAAAGTTCACCCGTGGACCAAATTTGTCGGCGCAGCGCATGTCACTTTCTATGTGTAACTTCAAAAGCAAACGTCCTAACAGTCATGTTGGGTGCAGTGACAGAAATCTTGCTTCAACTGTTGTGCAGCATGCTCTAGGTCAGTTGACCAAATTACGGAAGCAGCCGAATAGAGATCGACATTAAAGCAAGTTCAAGCTTAATCACCGCGTAAAAATTGCCACTGCCTGGATCCAACGGCTCTGGTCACTTGTTCTGATGTTAAACGGAAAGCCGTTCATACCATAACTTCGGTGAAGCAGTCGTTGATGATCGTACCTTTCCGACCTTCTACACGTACGAACTACTGGTGTCTTCAAGTTCTCCCGCGTAAATAATGTTAACCGCGTGAACCGTGGCGTTCGGATCAGTAGTTGTTCTGATCCGAGAAACTTACTTGCACCATTATTTTGCAGACCTGTAGCTCACTAAACCCTCAACACAAAGCTACTGTTTCTTTGCTCACAGCTTCTGTGATACTCGATCAAAATTATGCGCAAAAACGAGCAACTTCATAGCCTCCCTTTTGAGTCAGTAGTTTACTCCGCGGGAGTTACCATCGTTCTTCAATATCGCACTGTCTTTGCGCTGCACTGTCGTTGATTATTGAGTACAAATTACTATCTGCATGAACATGCGTTCGTTCGCATAACGACTGCAGCAACAATTTATTAGATAAAGTCGATGGCTGCTGACAGTCACACAGTGTATAGTCCGCGGTACTGCCACAATCTTCTTTCTACGATCTATTATTTTGATACTGAACTAACTGGTCGGTCAGTGCTCAACCGCTGTCATATTAAGTAGTCTAGTGCTATGTTTAGAAAGCAGTTTGCTCAGGGCTTAACACTTCCCTGACTTTGAGTGATTCACACTTTACGCTCACCCACAACCAAACACATAATTGACCTTCATCACTGGATAGCGATATAACCATTCCGGTGACCTAAATGTTTGTTGCATCCCTTATTTTCATTGGTTGGACAGTCCAGCTCATCTCTTTTTCTCAAGATCATATTGATCCGACGATGAATTACGAAAAAATTATCCACGTTGTAAGTGCAATTCATAACTTTTCTGTCACTTCGTGCGGAAATAAATAGATGTGTGAAAGAAGCGGTTGGGCCAAATATATGGTCTGTCACGATTAACTGTTTTGTCACCCATGGTACCGTAGTTTGATTGGACATCGAGCTACCGACTTGTGTTGAATAACCTACTGTGCTAGCCACTCATAAATGTGTTCTCCATCTTGCTATCTCAGATTTCGACTGCAATAAGCTATGGCGATACGCCAATCTAATGCGAATTAACATTTTGTGTATCTGTTTGATAACAGTGACCGTAATGCTTGCATCTTTCCGGCTGTATTTTCTTGAGGCTTCGAAGGTAAGTTTCGGTCCGTAAAGTAGAATATAGCACTGGTGAGTGCAACCTGCGCAATCTGATGGACATTTCGGCTGTCCTGCTTCGAAAAAATGCGTTAGATTCGGGTTCTTGATAGAAGCCATCAATAGTGTATGCATTCAACAAGACCGAGATGTAAGCCCAAACCCACTTTCTCAGTAGATAACCTTGCGGACTATTGTAGAACCAGCACCTCATGAAGCATGACTGAATTATTACACTAGAGAGCTCAGCCGCGTTTGATTATGAGAAACAATCGTTAGTGAAATAGTACCTCTTTGGTAGAACCAGCAAACGGAGTTAACGGGCGATTAATCTACTACCTTCCGGAGCGATCCAGTAGCCTGAATCTCACTAGTGAACAAATGGTCACGTGACCCAATCAAATTGTACATACTCAAGCGCAAGTTTACAGGTGCACTAGCCTGCCACGAATAGTAAATCATGTAAACTGGCCTGCTCCACACACACACGTACACGTCTGCCTTCGAAATTTTCTGAGTCAACAAACCGTTCATATCTGGTCTCTTCAGTTGTGTGATTTGCGAAGAACTCACGCAAACATCCATGCTTTCATAAAGTGAAGGGGAAAGTCAGTGTACCAATGATTGGACTATGTATAGCGCCCAATGGTAATTAGGGAATATGAATCGTTTACTTTTATAGAGATGACAGGAAAACATAACATGAAACTACATGGTAACCAGCTTTATTGTGTACACTCAGAGATTTGACACTTTGCCTGTCATGCCACTGAAAGACTGCCTACACGTCATTATTTTCAAGTAATTAGCCACGGTTAATACGTGCACAGCTGTCTGCAGTCGATTTCTCTGTCTGAAAAACCTAACCTTGAAAAACATTATTGCAATACGTTTAAGCAAAAGTGTGTTGACGAGCAAAACACTGCATACTAGAATAGGAGAATATAATCTTGACTGGTCACCTGTATGGTGTAAATTGGCCAGGGTAAATTTTGTTTACAACAGTGACATCCAGCATTCATACTCAGGACGAGCATTCCAGAAGCTCTCAGTGCGTTACAAAAGAACACAAAGTGATATATGTTGCAATTCACCGACAAGTTGGAAATTAACCTTGTCTGCTTTTTTCTTATACCCACGTACATTTCCTGCTGACATTAGTTCTTCCCTCGTACGCAAGCGAAGATCAGAAATGTGAACGTTCAGATGGGAGCTCTAACCTAACACCAACATCTTACTGTCTTCCTTTATAGTTTTGCTCTTAAACTCGGTTTGCTCCTTCGATTTGTGCTCATGCATTGCTAGTCTGGTTTTGTGTATAAATGTGTTCAGCCTGACCAAACGGTTTGCTGATTAACATCACTGTGTATACCGAAGCAAACCTTCCTTTTACCTACCCATTTCGATGTACATAAATTGTGATTAAACGTTTAAAAAATTGGAAAAGCCAGTGTTATTAAGCATTTTGTCCTCAGTAACAATCTACACACTTGAAATACGTTACCCGTTCTGGTCGTGAGAAACGGACACGTTTGAAATTCGCTTTATTCCTTCAGAGTTGGCATTTTTATAACAGACATTTTGACAGTAAAATGATCTACATGTGTTCGGGACACAAATAAACTGGTGTGCATATTCTTGGGCTTGTAATAAAAATATGATAGCATGAAAAAAATAAAGAATCTGTTCACGGCACACTGACAGTTGACAGTTATTTCGGGATGAACCACTTGAAAATACATTGGCATAAACTCCGTCACACAATACGGTATGGCAGACTAAATTTGAAAGTATTCGACCAAGAACGTTTATCGAATAGTGAATCGTCTACTTGCGCAACATACACCTTATCATATGTGTGTATCGAAGATGCCCCTTGTGAATCTATACAGAAAAGCAAGTTTTATCACGAACATGCAAAGTGACGCGTAGTCAACCAAAAACTACTATTGAACTGCATAAAATCGATTTAACGTTTCAACTTAAAACTTTTTCTTCTTATGACCATAAAGTTTACCAGTTGAAGTTATGTTGCTAATTTTTTCGCGTTACGCCAGTCGGCTTGGTAAGAAATGGACTTCGACAACCTATCTGATTTAGCACATCTCAAGGTATTGGTAGGACTAATAAAAGTCATTAGAGCCAATGCAAATCACATGAAGAAGTGTAAACTGATCTATAATAACCAACTACATCAAAAATACATAGTACCTCTGAAGGTGAGATTCTTACATCATCAACTCGTCACATACTGTTGTCCTGTTATTGGACATTCAGCAACACGTTATGATCGAACAAGAGTGTTAGCGAGTGAAACTGAATTGACTTTAAAAACAAAGGTGCACCATCGGTGGATGACTTATTTAGAAATGAGTATTTTGAATCGTTTTCAAAGACAAATATTCAGTTACGGATGTAAAACACTAGATTACGTAAAACAAGAGGATATCAGTGGCAATAGGAGTGATCAATGATTTGGCCTTATATAGAAGAATTGCTACTGTTTCTAAGTCAGTTAGTACTTCATAATACATTATTGTGTGTAATCCAAGAGTAACATCAGTACTGTGGTATTTGAAGATACATTATCAGCATCGGTGTTTTAAAACTACAATTTAACTGATGGGTAACCTTAATAGTAGAATATTTCAGCAGGTAGCGGCTGTGAACAAGTTGAACCGCATACCTAGCTGAATTCACCATTCAACCACAGAATATGTACGAGTAATGGAAGGCTGTAGATCGAATCTACTTTTGTTATGAGATAATCGCCAATGAAACGGTAGATTTAGAATTTTCTGCTACTCGGAAACCGTATAGACGGCATTCTTCGTCGGTCTTTTCTGGCAGTGAATGTCAACAGGCCCTAAGAAGTGTTCGTCTCCAAGTAACCTCTTCTATGACCTGTTCTACTCTCCTTGTATGTAGCCACCGATGAGGATCTGCCTTGTTTCGTGGAAGAGCGGTCACATCATACCTCTTTTGTGATAAGTTAAGGCAACAAAATCCCAAGTACTAACAGCTCCGAATAATTTCGCAGTGTGATGAGCATTCTATTGGGTCATCCTTTAGCCTAATTAATGAAATATCTAGAAAAGACCGGCTGTCGTTTGGTTAAGATAAACAGAATGCAAATGGTTTGAAAATGATTATTACTAGCAAAGTTCAGAACGTTACATATGTAATAATTGTGGCTCCTATAGCTAAAGTTTTGACAACAGTTGGTTAAAAATCAGCCATTTAAAAGTGTATTCGCTAACGTCTTTCACCTCGTGAAGTTGCTTTTTAGCTAACTAATAGTCGATCGTCGAAAAACATTGTTGATGCACGGGTAAGATCGGGAAATTGTGCTGGTTATCGCTCTGCTTCCTGTTTGACCATCCCTCACTGCTTTTCGGCGTTGAGGAGCGGCCTCCATCTTCGACATGCGCTCCCGATATTCAGTTCAGTCTGTATTCGGTATGAGGTCCTAGGAGGAATTGTTACTTTCAGTCAGGAAGGTAGGACGTTCCATTGTGTTCTTTTAAAACGAATCGGCAAAAAACTGGACAGATGTATTAAACCATCGAGGAGAGTCCATGTATCCAAGTTGCTGGTGTGTGAAATGACGCGAGGAACATATCAGCGAAAGAATTGAGCATTTGCGAGGTCCGTTATAAAAACACGATACGCTTTTGACCACTCCAGATCGTTCGACTTGCTTTTAAGCGATCGGACTTTGAACCTGCTTGGTTTTTAGTGCTACGCAAACCCACATTCGCTGTTCCGTTCTGCACGTGAGTAAACTACTGACTCGAGCTGTTTTTATGCCTTGGAACTAACAACAATGTTTTCTGGATGAAAAGCACAACCACGACTTTTCTTTATGATTGCTGATCGTGTTGATATCAACGACGAGTTAGACAGCTCCTTTGTGAGTCCGAGAATCCGCAAGTTCCAATCTTATTATTCCGGTGGCTTCAATATAATCAGCGAATGAACGGAACAATTTGTATTATAGAATTACACGGAATCTGGTGCAACATACATCGACTGTGAACAACCTACTATCACGACTTGCGAACGCTCTATGATGCTCCACACTGCATTCCGGATTCGGAATGACTGAATTCAAGCACGCTGTTACCGTGACATGGTCGTTCGTAGCCGTGCAGAAGCTCTAATCACAGCCCCATCTACTCCTAATGTTAACAAGGGAAAAACAACATGCACCGACGCTGGGATAAAGGAGGTTGTAGAGTTATAAAGTTGTGACGTCTTCAATAGCCCGGCCTGTTGTATTCCGCTATGAACGTTCCTGCTCGACCAGATGTACTTTTGACTAAGAATGTCAGATTGTTTAATTATGCGAGGTTACTGTCTAATTAGGTTCAACGAAGAAGTGGTTTTTCTCGCTCAGCACCCGAGATCGTTTGACCCGTAGAAGAATATATTGTATTCAAACATATTTCTTCACACACTGAACTGGACTCAGGTCACAAGGAAACTGTGTAGTGTGTTTCTGTGTGAGCACCAAAATATTCGAGTGCAGAGAAACGGGTTTTTTAGGCAAGGTCTTTGTATCTGTGTAAGCTTTAAGTGGGAGCACAGCTCACTTCATATTTCTCAACTAGACCCCTGGAGTATTGAGATTCAAGCTTTACAAAAGTAAAAATTGCTGGGTGCTTTCGGAGAGACGCGACCAATAACGTATTGCCCAGCAAAATGCAGCACACTTATGGTTTGATGTATCTGAAAATGCAACTAGTGAACATGAAACTGTCAGAAATCTGAATGGCACAACCACGACGTCCGCGCATTTGAATGGACTCTGGAGTTCTGATATTTGATTTATCGGGTTTGTTTAACCCAAATAGTTACCGTCCTATGCGCATACGATCCAGAAACGTGGAAAAAATCCAACCACCATTGTAGTGAAAGTTCGCACATCCTGAGTGCTGCACCAAACATACTTGGCAAAAAAGCAACATAGGACAGTGGCACAAACCTCATTGAAGAGAAGAATATGCAATAGCGATGAATTAGACCACGATAAAATGTTTCCGCCGTTGAAGGGCTTCTAAAAATTACCTGTGAATATTTGAACTGCAGTCAAGTTTGTGTGGCATTCCATTGTTACCGTATGACTCTCATTGCTGGAGAAACGACAACTTTTTATCAAGGAGAGATATGAAGCCTCAACAAGCCAACGTGTGAGTCAGTCTGAAGTGCACTAGCTGTTAAAAGCGAACGTTGGTATGCAATTTCCAACTAAGTTTAACCCACACTACATTGAGAATAAGCGGGAAATGCTTGCATACCTCAGGCGGCATCCTTTTAAGCGGACAATTCAGAAATACAAGTGGCATATGCCATACTTAATGCAGTTCCTAATTTAAGGAATAACTTGTATTCCAAAGAACACACCCCTTTTAAAAAACTCACATTATGGAATTTAACTATTTCTATCCCCCTGAAACCTTGCACCAGTTTTGGATTAATTTAATTTGTTTATGCATCAACCTGAGAAAGGATCACGGTGGAACGCAACACAGTTTGTGACCAATTCAGTAATGACCACGTGCAAACGGGAGTGAAGCACTCATAGGTTATTGCTCACGTGCATTTGTTTTAATTGCTCCGAAGTAACTGCAAAACGGAGCAAGACACAGACCACAAACTTGGATGAATATGAGACCGTGTTTTTAGTTAAAAGTTGCGACCCTTCGCAATATATGTATGTTACATAATATATCAACCAAAACCGCGAGCAAACGGGAAACGTGTGCGCTACTACCGGCGTGCATAAGCCAACTGGGATGCAAACTATCAAATTCAACCGTATGTTGCAATTAAACGGCAGGCTTCCTTCTTTGCATTCTCTTGCGTAACGTGAACTGGCATATTCAAGAAGGTTATACACGTCGCGCAGTAGACACCCAAATTATCTGAGTCACTACAAATTGAAATCTTTTGAGGTATACGTCAAGTCTAAATGAACAACAGTGCTTCTTTCACGAGATTATATAACAAAGATTTTGTGAATGGTCGGAATCAGTGGTCCAAAAATTGCAGTACCTCGTAAGCAGTCAGCTCAAACGAATGAAGGAACACATGAAAAAGAGATTACCGCCTCTGTGTGAAAAGTTCACTGTACTCAAAGATGTGTCTCTCGCGGAAAACGTGAAAAAAATTAGCGTTTCGGTGGTCTCGACAGAATTAACCACTTATATAAATCAGAGTTTCGAATTGGTAGATAATAAGACTTTGTGCTGGAAATCATAGTTTTCTTGTTTAAAGTAGCTTTTATTAATTAGGATGGAAATCAGACAGTCTGATGAGGTTACATCAACAGTTAGGAATCTGAATCAACCTTTCTACCTTAGTTTGATTATCAGGGACATTCGGAGAACAATGGTTTTCAATGTTTATTCTGAACTACATTTAAGAGATTAGCCCCAGTTGAAGTAAGGTAGACTTCGCTGATGCAAAATTTGTTGTCGAAGCCAACAGGATTTGCTGCAGGAATGCGGAAACTGTGTGGACTTTCAAAAGTTCTGATACCCTGGAAAAGAAAATCTGTAATAGCGAGAGTAAAAACTATTTTCATTAATCGTACAACTGGTTGTCAAATAATTGTCAATATCTCATGGATGTCGCACTGTACATAAAGTTTGCCCATCCTTTACAAGTTGGTCAGTAAATCATTATGAATACTACCAGGTTTCTAAACATATTTGCAGTAATAAACGAGTGACACACCTTCAGTTGATTTGAGAAGGTTATTCTGAACAAAGGTGCATTACGCAATCACAAGCGGCTTCGGTTTTCATCAAAAAGCTCACATCGACCACGGGTCACAAGCTAGTACTGCATCATTTTTCATTGTTTTAGCAAAGGCTTTCAGTTCGTAAATTCCCGTGTAACCTGTGTTTCTAATGTTTGAGAACAGGCAGCCTGTACAGTCAGCGAACTACCAAGCTTTGTTCTTCAGAGGTTTTGCTACGAATATCGCTCATAGCCCATATCGACCCCTCGTTGTTATTCCACTGATTAGCAGTGAATTTAGTATAGGGAACTTTCGTTGCATTCTCGCCCACTATTCCAAGAGGCGAATTTATTGTAGCAGTAAACATGGCGTTGCTCTAACGCCGAAGCTCTCTCATGCAAATTTGTCGATCTACCGCAGATCGTAAACTAACCTTGCAAACTAATTTACACGATCTAACAATTATACTCACCTGAACCGGAAGCGTTCAGTCTACTGCAGCATATGTATATGCCTCAAACCAGTTAGGGCGGAAAACATCATCATTTGCTTCGTAGTTTGGCGAACGTGACTGACACAATCAAACTAATTGCGAACCAAAGACAACCTTGGCGATCTTCCTTAACAATGATTCTCACATATGAAAATCTCTATCTACTTTTAGGACGCACGCATGACTCCAAGAAAGCTTGTAGAATCACTGATAAACACTATTTTTGTTAATATTTTGTGTCTTGACTATTTTTCTTTCTATAACAAAGATGCTAATTTGTAGTATTACTTGTAAACCAGATGTGAAATTACTTCATGTCATTCTGCATCACAATGATAACGACATTCATTCAATCATCCAAGTATATCCCACAACATTGTCCCAGTGATCACCGGACTTTACTAATGGCCCCATTGCCTATAATGTTCGTTTTTTCGCTGGTTACGGAAAAAATTTCAATATTGCAACTGAGATTTCATAGACAGATTATCTTTCACATCGGGCAGAAATTATGTGACAATGATATGGAGTGGTGTCACAAAAACCGTGCTCTACGACTGATGATTTTACTGGCAAACATATTTTTGTTTCCAAGTTAGTTAATATTAAAGCGACATACAATCAGTAGTGGCAGGGTTTCGATATGACATTCTAACAGATTAGTCTTTATAACGATCTAGACCCTGAAAATACGTCTGTCACACATGTACCTTCATCTTTGCCAAATTGCATATTCAATATTCTCCATTTTGTTTTGAGGTTGGATGAGCATCTGCCAGCGGACGGGTGAACAAGAAGGTGGCAATTCTGAAGTTCTTCCTAGCTGGTGGTTAATTGAGCTGAATGTTAAGCTGATGTTTGGAAACTTTGTGATAATTATAGTGCATCTGTTCACAACATTTGGTTATATTTACTGGAGATTAACCGTATAAGTTGAGCATTAAAGAATTACGGAATTGTGTTACACTACAGCAGCAAAATGAAACTGACATGACCAGTACTCTTGACCGTTTGGTTCTGCTGTGCATCGATGTACCTATAAGCATGTACTGGAATACAAAATCCAGAGCCCAAGCCGGATTGCCTGACCAAAAATCAAGCCCTTGACCGAATCGGGCAAGCAAATACCATTAATACATCGCTGTAATCGCAAGCGAGCTAGCTGGTACCAAGCGGTGACATTGGTATTGTGCCTTGTCGTTCGATTTCTTGTCAGCGAGTACTATTTAACCATTTCATTCATATGCAGGTACCTTGATGGAGGCAACATGTTGCGTTATCAAGATCGACGTAGACAGCTTGTACGTGTATTAGGAGATCAGTATATTTATACTCGTCACGCTGTTGTAGTACAGTCTATCACTTGTGGACTTAGAAACAAGGTAAGCCTATATCTGTTGGCTTGCTATCATTAAAATCACTAACGCAATCAACATGCCATTTGTTTTATCTTGCTGATTATTGCAGTGTAAACCGTGCACACTTTAATCGGCTTCATTACTGCATAATGAGCTGTTGAGAGTTTTGTTCCACAACCGCCAGGAATCTGAGCTAATAACAAACAATGTTGGCAAATTGCAAATCACTGTCTTATCTTCAGTTCATTTTGAACGCCACACTTTTGTAAGCGCAAGCTTCAACAAATACGCACTGTCATATTAAAAGTCACCATTTTGACCGTTGTCTGGCTGTGGATCATAAATCGTATATCGACAAAGGTTAGCCGTATTCCCCCACTCAGTCAATAGAATTTCACTGGTGATCTCACTTTATAAATACTGTGTGAGCTGGCCAGTTGGAAAAATCGTGCACCAAATAGCCCAATATGCACTGACACAAACTGCATGTCCGCGGGTCGTCCACATACCAATCCCACTTTCTTCTCAAACAGACTGGCGGATTCTTTCAACCGAAGCACGTACTTTGAGCACTACGCTTATTTCAACTCTGATTTTCACCAAATAAACAGGTTAGTCCGTTTTGCTTAGTTCCAGTATCATGTATAGTTGTCGAGATGTGACCATGAATTACTGAAAGTTTGCTTGTCAGATTTTTGTACACGACGAACAGAAAACTTCTATGGGTTTAAAATTTGTTTTAAATCAAAATTTTACTCGTTCCCAGTCCAATATTTTTCTTTACTTCTAACAGGTGTCTTGATGCTTAGCTTTCCAGACAAAAGGGTCGGCAGCGCATTTCTTTTATTCAGAGTCCTCCTGTTTTTTACACAAAGAAAGCCCAGATACAGGTTGTCGATGTGAAAAGTATTTTGATGTTGGCTTCACTTCTGACGTATTTTCTGTGTAGTCCCCAATATTAGATGTCTACTGTTTTAGATGTTATAACCGAAAGCACTGTGCACTTCGTTGACGCTGGTTTTGAAGTTTCTGAGCGTTTGATTGTTGCCGTTGACGGCCAGCCCATAAAAGTAGGAATCTGCAGTCAAGATATATGATCTTCCATTTACAGTTGAACGTATATGAGGAATTTTGTGTTGCCACTTTTGAGTGCAAATCCTGAACACTTTCTCTGACACCTCAAAAAAAGGTATTTCTTTTGTGTCGCATCTACTGCTCGTATGTTCCCCCAAAACGTGTACAAACTATACTAACCCACTCCAGTTTCTCAAGTCAACGCGTCGAATGCTGTAGACTTTGCTCGTCCTTCGAAAGACAATATCGAAAAAACAAAATAGTTATCTCGTTTTAGTGAACGATTCTCACATTTTCAGGCAGAATACAGCGTTATACCTTTTATTTTCATCAGAACAACATTTCTGAACGCATCTAGAAATCTCTCATATGATAACGCTCAGCGGCCAACTTTAGGAAGGTTGATCAATAATACGGCGAGGAGCACACGGATAGTCAAATGAGTACCTTTGGGAAACCATGAATAATGCAATGCGTAAAGGAGCTTAAGAAGCAGGCAAATTTTGTTTTAATAAGTAATTTCCTTGGTGCTCCGGTAACTCCGTTTTTTAAACAAGTGGACCTTGTAAAGAATCAGTAGTCGAGTGCAGCGGCGTGGTTTCGATTTGGATCTGGGTTGTGACTGACGAGAACTGTAAGAAAAAAATCAAATTTATATCGTTGTTTTCTCTCACGTTCACATGTTCCTGTTTTCTCTGGATCTCACCGGTTGCAACCCTTACCGATCGCATTTCAGTCAGATTTCGGCAGCGCAGTTCCGGATATCATACCACATTTCATATCCGTCCTCCAGAGATAGAAACACGATTCCCGTTGAAGCTGGACGTAAGAAATTCATGGCACTTTGTTGAATGATGTGGTTGAAGGTAACAAAGATGGTAGTATACTAATAGCTTCTGGTATGTTGCAGGCGTACGCAGGTAGGTGGAATAAATGTTAGAAACGATTGGATTCGTCCACTTGTAGCGGCCATTATAAAACTGTTTAACCCTCATCTTCAACAAGGCTTATACAAGCCCCGTTCGTTTAATTTTGCGGAATCAGCGGCTTTTTTCGAATGGAATAGCATCACTTAATAAGCAACTGACCTGAATCATTGATTAACCTTAAAGTGAATGTAGTGTGAAATGTACTGTATATCCAGACATGATTAATGTATGATTAGCGCTGACACAGATAAGAGCTAAGGCGGAAAATATACGAAAGCAGTAAATTTTTTCGGATCCCTAAAATGCCAGTCTGTAAATACATCAAAATCATCAAAGGTTATTAATGTCTGCACTGCTGCTTTGAAAACAACAGGAGTAGCGAGCATGCACTCGGTTTGTAGGCTAAATCTGGACATTCATTGTCTAACAAACGTTTCAGTTTAAGGTATGTGCTCCTTATTTCAAAGTTACAACTAAATCCATTCACCTTCCTATGGATGCTTCAGCGCATGATGAGTCGCCGAACATTCTCAAACACTGTATAATATGCACGACAATCAGGGCGTTTAAATAAATTGTAATCTTTCGGAATTGCTGGCAAACGAGAGACACATTAGGCACGACCGAATTATCAAATCTGAACGCTCAAC